>JAOEHQ010011709.1:0-16189 GCA_025447715.1 Asclepias incarnata
TATATTTATTTATTCTAATCTATGGAATATCTAAATTAATATTATTTATTATTAATCTATCTTTTATTTAGAAAAAATCAATCGTACAATATATATATAATAAATCCGTATATCATACGGGTATTAAAACTAGTATATATATATAAGTATATATGATATGATATGATATGATGGTGGTGGTCGTTTTGGCACGTTGGTCTAAATCATACCAAACAATAATATAGTTTTGGCTTTCAAGTGTACATGAGGATGACTGTAAACATGTGCTTCCATTTAAAAAGTAAACGAAATATATATAAAAAGTTTGAATTATTTGATATTAATCAATTAACTTGTAAATAATTGAGGATGGGCATAACAGGTCGTGGCGGGTTATGGAGAGATGGATAGGTAGGGTTGGTTCGATTTTTTCCACCAATAAAAATCATTCCACGTTGATAATGTGCTCTCTGTTTTTATCATTCATTGTGATTCTATCATTTGTTATTTCACACTCAACAAACATTTATATATAATTAAATAACTAGTTAATGTATCCGCGCGGATGTTAGCAACAAAACAAAAAAATATATATATTCTTAAATACCAAATTATAAGTTTTGTTTGATAAAAGAAAAAACATCATTGGTTGATCTTAATTATGTTGATGGTTGCGATTCCATGATGTTTGGTATTATGCTCGATCTTACAAATATATATATTATATTATTGTTCTTGTTTATTACTTTGATCAACAGCATGATATGATTCTTGAAGAAACAGAAACCTTGCAAAAAAGGGTAACTCATTACTCCATATTAATTTCTTTCTTTCTAATTAGGTTTTAAACGGTACCTGTAATTACCTTCCTTGGTATTAATTAAAAGTTTAACATTACTCATTTGTGACTGAAAACCTGGCTACAAAAACAATCAATTTAATTTGCAAGTGCAACAGACTAACTGTACGTGTGCCCATTGTCATATTACTTTCATAAATTAAGCTGTAGTAGGAGATGGGGATCCAATATCACAACACGTACGATCCTTCGTTCTAAGGTAACACCTGATTACAAATTATTCACGCAACGCAATGATACTTTGTGAGTAATTTTAGTGATTGGACGCTCTTCGAAAAATGCAAAAACAGTACAAAACTTCATAAACCTGATGCTCAAATAAGGATCTTTAAGTTCATTGCATTTTTTGTGTGAACGATAACTTGTTTGCAACAAAAACACAGATTGCTGAGAGGGAGAGGGAGAGGGAGAGGGTGCAACAGCAACAGGGTAGATGCCGGTCTCGATTACAATACAATAGAAGCATACCTTGCTAGCTAGGAGCAACCTTCAACTGAATATAATGGGACCTTCGGGGAATACACCTGCTTATTCCCTGATGAATCTAGCTAGCCATATCTCCATAACATAAAGCTTCGTCATCCTGTATTTCATTCTCTTCACCACAATCAGCATCAAGCAATACCGGATGTACATATATATCTTTGTTGGAACTTTGTGAAACTCGATTATAACATTCTTTAGTAGTTAACACATCTCCGACATACTCGCATATGAATGCAACTTTTGGCAGGTCCTCAAGGGTACGTAGGCCCCACACCTTTCCTCTAGATGTCACAAAAACCTGCAAGTTATGTTTAATTCCACGCTGCACAACCCCTTTTTTGTTGCAGCCACATTAATTTTAGGCAGCATTCTTTAAACCGGATGATCAGTACTATGAAAATCAATACCATAATCCAGCAAGAATGTCAAATATGGTATGAACAAATTAATGAGAATCCTTGATATTCAACATTTAATAAACAAAGAGGAGTCGATATCAGTTTAGTGACTAATGGATGGGTTAACTGAAGTTATGCTTTTATCTCTAACGGGCCAAATGGGTAAAATACTAAAGAAAGCTTAAAGTTTATGGGTCAAACAGTCAAATGATTAGATTATTATAAAAGCAATGTAATCACTTTTCACTTAATTTGCTAATTGTTAATAATAAACTACCTGGGGAAACCAAAACCATTAAAAAAGCCCTACTTGTATTAACCTGTTATCCACCCCTCCCATTTAATTTGCCATCTCTACAAAAATACTAAACAAAAAAAAAAAAAAAACAAAGTGTATATGATATTCAAAATGGCAACCAAGTTAGCTCTTCAAGGGCTTTCAGGTTTCTTGTAGTGAAGAAGGCCAGCTATCGATCAAGACTAAATATAAGATTTACTTATACCAATCGATCAACTCGATCGTAGATATATTCAATTCACACAAAAAAATATCACAAAGAAATGCATGCATGCATAATTAAATGATAGTAATGACAATTATGATTCTCCACTTAGCTTCTACTGGCATGGGATCTCTTGCATCAAAACACCTAGCTAGCTAGCAAAAAGGAAGAAGGAAAGCCATTTAAAGCTCCGAACCTAGTTATGCAACATACCTGTGATTGATGAATCTAGCCACATTTCCATAACAGCTAGCTAGCTGGCGTCCACACATAATTAAAGCTTCGTCATCCTGTATGTATTTCATTCTCTTCACCCCAATCAGTATCAAGCAATACTGGATGTACATATTTATCTTTCTTGGAACTTTGTGAAACTTTATTATAAAATTCTCTAGTGGTTAACACTTCTCCAACATACTCAAAAATGAATGCATAGATCTGGCTTTCGTTGAACTGAACAAGCGAATGAGAATGTCAGTCTAGTGCTAAAAAGGGAGAATAGCAATCGGGCTAAATGCATATATGGCTTCGACTCCTAATTCTACCTTTAAAGGGCTTCGTTTCGGCTATGGAATCTCAGTTCTATAAAAGCCGCTCTTTGAGAGCATAAAAAGGGCCTTATAATTCATAAAGAGGGTCTTAATTAGAATTCAAACTAGATATCGGATGTAAGTGGTATGACAACCTCAAACCCCGGTCACATGGGGAGAGTTTCTTTGCCTCCAGATGTTATGAAATCCTGCAAGTTATGTTTAATTCCACTCTGCACAACTCGATTTCTGCACTTTTTGTTGCAGCCACATTTTAGCCAACATTTTCACTTTGTTATACAATTTGGCAACACATATTTACAACCCCAAACAATTCCAACGTTTACATCTTTATCAAAAAAACATTTAATGACTTTTTCCCAAATTACCGACTTGACCATTTCATACATTTCACTCCAAGTTTACAACTTAAAACGAAGAACTCATTTAAACCTTTATTTTCAAAAACAAAAAAGACACCATTGCCCCCTAACAGGGAAGTACTTAGAGGACTTCTATATAATGTTTCAAATAGACATTTTAGCTAGTAATCACTTAATTAATAAAAAATAAACAGACCACTCTTGGTCTAAAAAGTGATCTCTGTTGTTGTATTCTAATTACTAATTAAGTTAACAAGAAATTATTAAATATTTTCCGCATGTAATACACATTTTATGCTGTTTATATCTTTCCGTATTTGATATTAAAAATTTTCTAAGCAATATACTAATCTTTAGATTCCCATAATCGATAGGGATTTGGGTTGGGGGTATATCGGAACAATATAGTGGGTCAAGCCCATTGGGCTAATTTAAGAATAGCCTGCAAAAGATTACCCAGTACTAGTATCTATTTACAAATGCACGGTGTTTCTTGCAATTTTGCAAAGACAGACTAAATGTGATTCTATCAAAAACTACCATTTTCCTTCTTTATTAAGGGAAAAAAAAAGAAAAAGTGTATAACTTTTGCATCATTGTTAAACTTAAGATATCTGTCTTTTGATGTAATGTTAGTCAACACGTGAAACCCATATAAGCTTTAATCTTTTAAGGTCTTGAAGATGAAATTCAATCTCATTTTTTGGCATTATTTTAGTTAAGAATGATATAATCAGCGGGACTTTGTTCAACAAGACAAGCTTGATCTGTCAAGAATTCTAACAGTACCAACCAAACCCACAATTAACACACCAACAATTACTTGAACGTAACACCCAATGCCGTCTTCCACGGGTTTTGGGCCCCAATACCACAACGGTATATGGAGGAGGTTGAGATGTAGACAGCCTTAACCCTACCTAAAGTAAAAAGGTTGCTTTCAGGTTCTATCTAGGATAGAAAAGGATTTTCGGCCTTGCAAGACATGGGGATAGAACCCTTGACCTCTGTCTCCAGATGCAAGGGTGTTAACCAATTGATCCAACCTTGCTGGTTTAATTACTTGAACCATATATCTTGTGTAATTCATTAGTCGGCCCGATTACAATACAAAAGAAATCTCACTACAAATTCACTCACACTCAAACTATCACCATTAACATGATGATATAAAACCACTAAGAGAGAAAAAAAAATGGAATGAAGTGCTACTGATTAGGCAATTCTGGAAGATTTTGGAAGGTAATGATTCTCTTTGGGCCAAATGGGTTAATGTGGTCAAGTTAAAGAATAGAAACATTTGGGCTGTTTCTGTAGTAGATAAAGATGATAGTTGGGGTATGATGGAGGTCAGAGACAAGATCAAAGATCATGTTAGAAATGTGATTGGTAATGGAAGGAAAACTTCTCTTTGGTATGACAAAGGGTGTGTAGAAGGTCCTTTGTGTGATATAATTTCAAGAAGAGCAATTTATGATGCTAGACTAGAAGATGATATGAAAGTACGTGGCAGAAATGATTGATGATGGCAGATGGGTTGGCCAGATGATTGAGTAGCAAATTACCCTGTTCTCAGGAATATTGGAATAACAGGGAGGATGGATTACTAGCAGCAACCAAATAATGAATTTTTAATACAAAGCAGATGGGTATAGCCAGATGATTCCAAGGCACTTATTTATCCTATATGGTTAGCTAGCTATTCAGGGGAAGCTGATGACACAGGACAAAATGGAGCAAATGGCAACAAATTAAGTGGTAATCTACAATGTGCTTTCTGTATGTCAAGGAAGTGCAGATAGCCATGACTACTTATACTTTAAGCTAGGCTCATTTAACTTACTCTCTTGATTTAAGATCGATCACACTAAATAATCTGAGTTTGAGCCCTTTTTAATTAATTCTCAAGGTGGTTCAATTGTTGCATGCTTTAATCAAGCTGGTCTCGCTTAGGGACTGCAGCACTTTTGTTTATACGTTTATAGCTAGCTAGGGCACATATAAGTCGTGTCCACCACCTGTGTAACATAACATTGACTGACTTCAGATACCACTGTACGTACCATTCTGAAGGTGTATCGTTAGTGTTGAACGAGACCACCTTAATTTGTGAGCATTATTATTTGTGTGTTCTACATTTATTTTAGTACTCGTCTAGCTAGATATAATATAATCTAAGTTTTGTTGTTAACTGGCCGGTCTTTTGTTACTGAATTATTTCAGTCGTACGTTGTCATGCAATACTGGAATCATTGATATAACTTTACTTTCTTGTATATCCTTATATATATGTGTGTGTGTTTCTGATCGATGAGGCTGTGATAGTAATTTGGATGCCATTATACGATAATCATTGAGTCGTGTCTTGTACAAAAAAAATCGTGACATTTTTTAATGAATTGTACGTACATACAAAAACCGTAAAGAAGACCGACCAATAATTACAATTACATTACATTCAAATATATCCAGTCAACAAATTTTTAAGACTTTCCCAAACTCCATCTGTGACTGCTCAAATTTAGGTGCCCAAATAAAATTTACAGTGGGTAACCTAGCTTTATCAAGTTATAAGTTTTTAATTTGTGGCAATAAAGTGAATTGGACGAGCTAGAGACTTGGATCGTCCTAAAGAACAAGACGTACACAGATTGTCAAGTTTTTGTGTGAGACTACATCTTCTGCCAGTAACGGACCGGACCTGATCGAACAACTTATAAGTAGAAGATGTACGTGGTGCATCGTAAAGACATTTCTTAAAGTTCAATTTTTATTTTACTAGTAATAATATATAATATTTATTAAAAAAAAGGATTCTGCTTTTTATTCATGATGATGAGGTTTCGCTATAAAAGTGTTTTGTCCATGATTTCTATGTATCGAATATTCATTAATTAAATACCTGTATTGTATATTGGCAACAAAGTGAACATAAAATTTTTGACAACTTTAAAAGCATGTTTGTTAGGTTGGAGAGGGCCCAAAGCATTATCATGCTTTTACTTCTAAATGGCCCAAATCTTATTCTTCCCTCCCAACAAGGAAGGTATCACCCACTTTATGCGATAGATGACTTCCTAACCTATGTTGAATTAATATGGAGTTTTTTGGGTTTCACTTTCCCCCATTACATCTACTAAACTTTATGACCTAAACCTTCTTGTTTGCATCCGATGGATCCATATATAATCAAATCAAAATCTATAAAATAATCTTTTGGTGATTGAATTTTCCTTGTACCATACTCAACATGTTTTGCTAACTTCATTGGATTATTCTACTTCTACACACGTGTGTGTGGATATATATATTTGTTTCATATTCTATCTTAAAGTCCAAGTCCTTTCTCTAGATATTAATTAATTATTGATACCTCCCTCAAGCATCCACTCCATCTATAGAAACCAATTTGACTGACTGACTGACTTATAAGCAGCAATTACCAAGTCATAAATCTAGTGAATCAACAACCGTCGTAGCACCCCACCTCATTAACGAAACGTTCTGGTTCTGCAAACCAAATGAATGCTTTTTATTACATTACTCGATCTACATGACGGAAAATATAACCAAAACCATATTATACTTGAAAAGCGACGCAAAATTATTGTATTAGCCATCACACCGATCGCCAGCACCTTATCAACACCACATTTACCCTCTATTTACAATCTCATTTACTTAATTCAGAGTGTTTACGGAAACAATAAATACCAGTTGCCCATGCCCATGCCCATGCCCATGCCCATGCCCATGATGATTGTATTAATTAATTAATTAATTTTCGGGTCGGATAAAAAGACTAGACTAGACCATAATCATATATATATATATGTTTGTTTTGGGCTTCAACCCAATTTATCTTTGACATAGTTTATTTTTTCCATTCTCCATTCGTCTTTAAGCCTAGATATAAAATTATCCGCCATTGCATTGACGTCAACTGAATCACCACCATCTATTATCATAGATGAGATTTCAAAATCTCCACGGTCCGGTGAACTACACACCGAACTGTGTGAGCTCTGTACCTTAACAAAATCACCACGAAGTTCGAATTTCATAGCTGGCATCCTGAATGGCGGGGGTGGTGGTGGCGCCATACGAATCAATGGTGACTCTGAACCACTTGCTATAAACTCGTCCCTTTCATAATAACCACTTGTTTTTGGTGCTGGTAGCGGTGGTTTGCCTTTGCTTGATGAACGAGGCTCATTTTTTATGGTGTATCCTGGTGGTGTCATTGGCGGTGGAAGTGGTGGTGGAGGAGGCGGTGTCGATTTACCAGTTACAGAATTAAAACGCTTACTCTTTGTTCCGGTTTTGAATATATTGTTCATGATCGATGACGATGATGGAGGCAGTGGCGGAGGAGTGTCGATGGTGCGCGGTGATAGAAACCGCTTACTTTTGTTACCGGATTTGAATATATTGTTGAAAATTGAGTTCGGAGGTGGAGGTGGGGGCGGTGGGGGAGCTCTTTGTGAAATTGTTACAGGCACGGAGTGAATTCGCTTATGTTTACCTCCTTTTTTAAACAGATTTTGAAACATAGTAGACGGCGGCGGCGGTGTAGGTGTAAGCGTTTGCAGAGGTTGTTCATTTCCAGGTGATTGTATAGAATGTACAGAAGAAGTTGGAGATGTGTCTGAACTGCCGGAAATTTCGGGGACATTTCGTAACTTCCTTTTATTTTTCCTTTTTCTCTGATTATTGTATAATGAAGATATAACTGTAGCTATTTCCTTAGTAGCATCGCTTACTTTCCGCTCAAGTTTGTTATGTCTATGCCGTGATCGGTGCACCCTCAACTCGGTCGCTGGCGGCGGAGGTGGTAGTGGCGGCGGTGATCTCACTTTCTTCAATTCATCAGATTCAATTTCCCGGCCAACACTTCTGAACGAATGCCTTTTCGAATTTGGCGGCCGCGGTGGTGGTGGCGGCGGCGGAGGCGTCGCCGGAGGAACATTTGAAATAACTTCAAAAGTATCCACACCAATCTCTTTAATATCAGAAAACTCTACCGGATCTGCTTCACTCCGCCGTGATCGCCGGTGAACATCACCGTGTACTGGCGTCATTGGATCCATATGCATAATTTCCTTTTCTTTCTGAATCCGCCGTGAAAGGGTGTTGTAATACCGTGAAACCGGTGACGAATTCAAGTGGAAATCATCGAAATATCGGTTCGGATAATCGTAGTTTTCCCACACGGACTCCTGCCTCAAATCGGGATACGAACTGCTATTTCTTCTCAACCCAACTTTCCTATCCGAAAACCCGACCCATTGACCCGATGAGTCAAGTAAATTAATACTATTACTACTACTAGTAGTAGTCGTAGCTACAAAACCGTTTCCTTGATCAGTAGTGGAAGAAGAGGTGTCATCGTTTTGTCGAGCCATAACACCACAAATAATAGCAAATAATACAAGAAAAATATTAACGGAATCCCATGTAGACTTTACGGACCCCGGTTTTAAAATATGGGAAGCATGATATAAAAATGGCGGTAAGAAAAAAAATAGGAACACAAGTGCAAGTATTGGGATTAAAATGATGAAGACCACCGGGTCAATACGTGGTTTACGACGGCGAGTGGTGGTTAGTGGTGGTTGGGACCAAACGGTGGGTGGTGGTGGTGGTGAGTAGTCATGATCTTGTTCCATTGGCCGTGTTGGTGTGTGAGTTGGAGGATGGCCGGTTTTCTTTATTTGTTCTTTTCTTCTATGGGTGGGTGGGTGTTTAAAAATGGGAGAGGAGAGTGGAGGGAATGCGGGAGGCCGATTTAAACTAAAAAGTTGTAAGGGAAAATAGGTATATAGAGGTGGATATATATACGGAAATATTGAGTTTAGTAGAAATGAAAATAATTAATTTGAATTAAATATTTTGAAGCAACTACACATGGCGAATTTGGATGGGGTTTGCTTTCTATAATGTGTATGTGTTTGGGTCGTTTTCCAAATTATTTGTGGAAATCTTCTATTAATTTTTGACAAGTGTGTATTTACACGTATTCAAATATAGGTTTTTGCTAAATACAGTCCTAGGGGCTGTAGTTAAGGTGAATAAAATAGTTGTACATTTACCATAAAATTCAGGGGGTGAGCTTTTGATATGGAAGGTATAATTTTTTTTATACACGTTAACTACAGCCCTTATTTAACATTTTCATTCAAATATTATATTATATTATTATTATTAGGAAATGAAAAAAAAGATAATAATAAATGAAAGAGTTATTATTTCCCATCATCTTGTGGTTATGAAGATTTTTAGGTTATTCTTTTGAAATGATTTATCATTTTCCATGACAAAATTTTCAAAAAATTAGCATTAATTTTTTTAGGGATTACTCGTGGGAAAGACAAAATATGTTTTTTTTTATAAGACGTGGTCGGAATTTTGTGTTGATTTGAGTAAGTTCTCGTTTCCTTCACCTTGATAATTTGGTAAGCGGCTTCACATTCTTGCTTTCATTCGATTTTAAATAAATAACCCATTGATTATAAGAAAAGTCTTTTCATGATTTAAAGTAAAGACATATTTATTGTCTTAACACATGTTTGATACCTTTTTTATATATATTTCATTCATTATTGTAAATAAACATGCATCGCAAAGAATATATGAAAGAAAAAAACTTCATCAGATACACATATCACTTTTATAAATAAATTTATTTTTAAAAAAATCCCAAAAATTAAAAGAGTATCTCGTTCATGTATGGTTATAATGAAATATTAAATTCGAAAGTCTTTATAGTCAATGTTATTATGTTAAACACACACCATATATAATCCTATTTTGATACACACAATAATGCAATTCCAAACAAATTAAAATAAAATAAATATAAAGAGGACAATTAACTTTTTCATCCAATAATAATGATAATGATAATATATAATCATCGAATAATAAGCATGAAGTATACTTTGATGGTATTTTTATTTCTATTTAATTGTTGGCGGTCGACAATGATCGACTACTTCCGGGCCAACATGCATATATGGTTTGCCTAAGCAATCTGTGTTGAGAAATTGGAATTCATGTTCAGCTATTATATTTTGTTTGTGATATTTTATTTTTGCTAAGTGTTCAATTAATTAATTAATGTAATGATATCATGATATCTCTCTCTTCAATGGGATTTGACAATTTCAACCCCTATGTCACGATTGTACTTCCGGGTTTGAAACCTTCCATTTCCCGTTACCAACCTTTTTTTTAACAGTGGTGATATTCATACTACAAAAATTGATACAACTATCATAACTGTGCATTAAACAATTATACAGTGATATATTTATTATTCTTTATGGTACGAATATTACCACTCTTTTTTAAATGTCTTAACATATTTGTTTATTAATTAATAATGTATACGATTATTTATCATATTTTTCTCATGTCGTTTTAAAGTTATATATAAAGTCGAAGGTGAAAATTAAATATCTAACCGAGTTTACTATTCTGCTACCACTTTTTTTTTTACATGTATGATAATTGATAAACAAAACAAATGATTTAGTTAAGTGTGTAAGCAAGCATTTTACAAGTTATTAAAATAAAAAATAGATGAAGGGAGAGCTTGATACCTTGAGATCTCGGGTTCAAATCCTAGAGTGAGCAAAAAATGCTCTCAGAAACAGAGACATGAATCTTCTCAGAATGACTTTCCCTTAAAATTGGAGTTGGATATATAAAGAAGCAATACCGCTAAACCCAAATTTGCCGTTCAAAAAGAAAAGGGGAATCAAACAAGGGTGGATTAAGAGGATACTCGGGATGCACGTTAATCACATTAAATTATTTTATTTATTTATTTTTCTCATTGTGTAAAAGTTCATACAGAAAGAATTCCAATTTATAAGAAAATACCAGCTAGGTCCAATTAAAAAATGCACCTGATAAAATTAAGTCCGGTGTCTATCACTGGAATCAAAACGCATTTGAAGAATGCAAATGTAGTATAAGAACCCACAAACCACAATAAACATTCCCTGATCTTAAGGATAAAAAATGCCATTTAAATGACCAAAAGGCAAAAGGCCAAAGCCCAATTTTTTTAAGGCAAAAAAGCTTACTTTCTGCTGTGGTGCGTCCTAATTTATGAAAAAAAGGTAGTCAAAGAAATCTTTAAAATCCGACAAACGTATTTGTAACGACGAACTAATTTGTTGTTTTATAGAACGCCAAAAAAACAAAAGTCTCAAAGTTTTTCATTAGAAGATATCAGTATTTACTATATATCTATACTACTTTATAAAAGCAAATTGATAGTGTCTTAAATTTTAAATTTTTCAACATTTCCATATTTATATTATTTTTGTATTTTATTTACTTCTATACTCCCTTATAAAAGGGATAACCCCCCCCCCCCCCCCCCTTTTCCAACTTTCCACTTTTGATTTTACTAATATACCCTTAATTCAACAACACTACCCTCCCTTTACACCCCATTCTACCAAAACTACCCTTAATGAAATTATTTACAACATACATCCCTGAACCTTTAAAATAACTACACTACCCCCTTTACATCAATTACTTTTACATTAATAACCACACCACTACCGCCACCGTCGCCACCCATCGCCGCCGCCGCTACCCATCACCGCCGCCGCAAGTTCCGACGCGGCCACCGCCGCGGCAACCATCGCCGCCGCCGCAAGTTCCGACGCGGCCACCGCCGCGGCAACCGCCGTCACGTTATAAGTTATCGTCGTCATGACATTTTACACGCTATAAATTGTGGCCGCTGCATCGCGCGGGTACCAGTCTATATAAGTTAACATCTATATTGGTGATGAAGCATGAACTTAATAAGCCAATGCCACATGGTTTATAGTTAGATTAAGAACTTTAAATACTATCATTAATCTATTATTTATTACACCTTATAAAGCATTTGACACGTACTTTTTATAATAATCTTAAAATTTAAGAATATATATAAGCATGAGATTGATGTCATAAAGTTTCTTGAAACTAATATGATAAAATAAAATTTTCATTTTTCATCTATACTAGATGATGAGTTTATCCTATATTGCTGTTGAAAAAATTTGAAGTAGAATGCAAAATTTTCAAATAAAAAAGCAAGTATAAGACTAGGATTATAGAAAAAAAATATTTTTTGGGACTAAATTCATCAAAATTATATACTTTATCATCTAATTATTATATAAAAATGTGACAAATAATTCACTTTAACAACTTAATAAACATGTTATCGGATTTTTCTTCTTTAAAGGTTAAAACTATTTTGTGTCTTTGCATCGTACCAGTAATCTTTTAGTTTTATAATACGGAGTAAAACTTTTTAACTAGAGGTGGACATTTAATAAACAAAATTATAATAATGTTATTAGAACCCTTATAACTAGATAAATATTTCCTAAATCACGTCACTTTTTTTTTTTTATAGTTATTAGTTTTTATATAATTATAATAAAAACTTATATACATGCATGGATCATGATTTTTTATGATAGGCTATACCTTATATTGATTATTTATAGAATATATAATTACAATTTGTATAAAATGTCATAAACTTTTAAGGTAACCGGATACATGAGATTGATGTAAGTATATGAAAATGTGATTGGTTTTTATTTATATTGCTAAAAGAATAACGATGTCTACTTACATTTATAACCATGTCAGACAAGTTATTTAAAATAGAAATGAGTCCGTGCAATGCATGGAAATCGAATGTGTTTCAAATTGTTTAGTAATGACACACGGCCAAAAAGGTTAAAGATGACGGTGTTAGACTTCCGTGATAGTTGTGTAAGAGAGAGAGAGTTGTATGAGTATTGTTACAAAGTTGATTTTTAAAAAAAAAAATTTTATATTTATTATTATATTGACTTTTTAATTAATAGTAATATATTAAATTTTTGTTTAATTAGCTTTTATTTTGTTTGACTAATTGATTTTGTATTAAATTTGATTAGAATATTAAATAAAGTTCTTAAAAATTCAAATTTTAAAACACCTTTTAAATATTTTATAATATAAAATATAGATATAATATTGTTTTTCAAGATTATTAATTTCTTTTTTTTAAACAACAAAATTCATTAATAAACTAGCAATATAGATATAATGTTTTTCAAGATAACAATATCAATATATCATTAAAGAGATTTTTTGGTTTTGCTTTTTGAACCTAACTAAAAGACACGTATACCAATTTTTAATAACTAGAAATGCATATTAATAATACCTCCGTTCTAATTTTGTTGTCCACAAACAAAAAAATATATGATTTAAAAGAAATGTGAGTAATGCAGTTTTTCTTTTTTTAAAAGGCAAATGCAATATTTAGTAAGGCCCAACACTTTTTCCTTTTTATACTTTCTGTCATTTATATTTTAAATTCAAACTAGCATGGTACCCGCGCAATGCGGCGGCGGTGTGGTGGTAGCGGCGGTGGTTGGTAGTGGTGGTGGCGGCGTTGGTGGTGAAAGGTAATTGATGTAAAGGGGTAGTGTAGTTATTTTAGAAGTTGAGGGATCTATGTTGTAAATTATTTCATTAAGGGTATTATATGTATTTTAAGTGGAGATGTTAAAATTAGTGAATAAAAGAATAAGGATTAATTAATTCATTAAAGGTAGAATGGTCATTTCGTATTGTGTAATTTTTAACAAGGGGTGAGATAATTTTTAATAGAGAGTATAGATAATATAAAAGATAGGATTTCTACATAATAAAAATAAAAAATGTATAAAATATAGTAAAAGATGGAACGTTGCAAATATATATGTTGATGTAAATTTAGAGTCTTCCCTTTGGCTTCTTCGGTTAATTTGCTCGTCAGTTTTCAATTCAAAACCGACATTATTGGCACGCCCTCGTCGGTTTTTAAATTTTCTAGGTTTCGTCAATCAAGCGTCGAAGGAGAAGAGGAGAGAGAGAATATGGGTCCCTCTTAGATATCAACCAATATAGTTTTTTTTTTAATTTAATAAATGGTTAGATAATAATAAAAAAAATTGATGAAAAAATAAAAAATATTCTTGGTAAAAGCGTGTCAGTTTCAAATAAGTTTTAAAAGTGAGGAGGTACCGAAGAGGAAATAAAGAGCTCACCATAAGGATCCCTCTTAGATGGACGATTTATAGAATTGCACATACCAAATGTACAAATATATGTTATGGTCGCTGGGGAAATGGCTTGAACGGATCACGGATAAACCCCGGCTAGACCGCTACAATAGCCACAAATGGCTCGTGATCAGCAAGTAATCCTTGACCAAATTAAAAACTTTTTCTTTAAAAAAAAAAAAACACACACACACACATAATGATGGAAGATTATTAAAATTAGCTAGCTAGGAAAACAAAAGGATCGTCTTAATTACCTGATCTTCCTTTACATCCTTCCACTGAATCAGGCCCGCTTTACAAATTTTCTTAGAGAGTTCCTTGGCATCCGGGCGTTGTGCTAGGTTCTCTTCTAAGCAAGAATACGCTGCTTCTGAGAAGTATTTGAGTGATTCTGGGTCCATTTGGTTCCATAGATCAGGATGGATTATATCCTGCAGTGTTCCGTTTTCGTAATGATGTTTGGCCAATGGAGCTAGCAACTTATTATCTTCCACTGCTTTCCTCCCACACAAGAGTTCAAATAAAACGACCCCAAAAGAGTAGATATCCGACTTGTGGGTGACACCTCCACTCTTTAGAATTGCTGGATCCATATACCCTCGTGTCACAATCGCTTCACAAAGGAAAACTTGGTTCATTCGATGTACTGCGTGTTTGATGGAAAATTCAAATCCAGATAACTTGGCCTTCCATTTATCATCTAATAAAATTGTGGAGCTGTTGATGTTACGATGTATAATATAATATCTATGGTCAACATCATAATGGATGTATTCTAGTGCCTTCACAATATCGAAAGATACTGATAATCTTTGACTCCATGTAAAGCCTGACGGGTTGCTTACATGCATGGAGAGACTTCCCATTGGTTGATGCCGGTTTATGATGATCTTCTCACCTTTCTCATCACAATAGCCCACCATATAACGTGCGTAATGATTTTTGAGTCCAGAAACCACGGAAATTTCCGTCCAGAACTCAACCTCTCCCTGCCCATGCTCACGATCTAGCCTTCGCGCAGAAATATCTATCAATTCACCGCCGGGGCGCATGAGTTTCCCTTTGTAAACAATCCCGAAATCACCTTTGCCGATGATATTTTCATCAGCAAAGTTATTGGTGGCCTTTAGTATGTCATCAAGTGGGATTTGCAAGTGAGCAAACTCCTTGATTGTAGATGATGCCATATATTACTTTAAGAATTAGCACAACGACAACAGCTTAATCATATACAAATTGATTAATGATCATAAGCTGAATGTACGTCAATGTAATTAAGCCGCTAAGATATATAATCACAATCGAATTATTTTAGAAATCATACACACACACACACGCACACACATCTCTCCCTAGCTATAGAATCACAATGAATGTGAATGTAAGCTGAACGTGAATGTGAATGCCATATTTCTATTACTTTAACGAGCAATCTTAGACACACACATCTCTATCTTTTTCTTTTTTTTTTTCTTTTTGAAAAGACACAAATAACAACTGATCTCAGCCGTCTAGTGGTTAAATCAAAGGCAAGAAAAATTGAATTATTTTTATTTAAAAGAAGGGCCAACAGGGTGTATAATTGTAAATAAAAAAGCAGAACCCACTTTTTTTTATTAAAAGAAGGACCAACAGGGTATATTTGTAAAGGGGTGTGCTATTTCCACCTCCTTTATACGCATTAACCGCTTGTACCGTATAATAAATAATGCGTACTGTACAAATATTTAAAGCTGTCTATTTCCAGGGGTGGAAATAGCAAGGCAGTTTGTAAAATAGTCCATTGTACTCGATTCGACCCATCATATCACCAACCATCAAATTATTGGTTTGACTTTAAGGGAGGAAGGAGTGGGCTGCGGTGTAAGAATGCGGGCTGGCCCAACCCGCCAACCCACACCGCCGCCGCTCGTTTGGGTTGA
>JAOEHQ010011720.1:0-16186 GCA_025447715.1 Asclepias incarnata
ATTTACATACCGACTGTGTGTTTATGTTCGGCCGACAGTGGTTGTTGAGGGGATGAGCGCCGCGAAATGGGGAGGAGTTTAGACTTTAGAATGAAAAATGGAGTATATTTCTTTTTGCTAGTTGTGTACTGTTGCTAAATTTTGTTTTTTATTTTTATTTTATATTTTGCCAGATGAGTTTGTTTAAACTGAAATTTCATTTGGTATGTTTTTCTTCTTTGAGGACGATAGAAATAATGTTAGAAAAATATATTCGAATCTATCTACTTGTTTGTAATTTATATCGTGTGACAAACTTATAAAATGTTAATATTTGAGTCGGGTAAATTACACGGTTGTTAAACCCACAAAAAACTACTGATTTCTTATTTAACCTCAACCTAGAACATATCTTTCCTCTCCCCGGCTTTCACCTTAGGAACAACCACCTTCAACACACCGCTCTTCATATCCGCATTGATCTCGTCAAACTTGTACACATTCTCCGGCCGCCTTTTGAATCAAACAAAGTAAGTAGTAGGGGCTTCAGATAGGCCAATTTTCCTCATCGTTTTTATTTGAGAAAAGTTACATTGATGATTCCCGTGGTTGCCAAGTTACATTGATGATTCCCGTGGTTGCCACTTGGGTTCATGATTGATCCAAAAATAGAGGGCCGTTAGTTGTGGAACGTTAAATCATCACGTGTGGCTCATGTGATGGGCATTTTAGTCCTTTCCACCCAATCACTGAGACCATCCGCAAAAAATACTATTAAAAATACCAACAAAAAAAGGACCTTTATCATCACTATATTCTCAAATTTTTCTTTCGTTAAGAACATAAATCAAAGATTTCAATAATTAACAAAAACATAAATCATCAACAACAATAATCAAAGATTCAATAAATATATATATATATATATATATATATATTTATATATATATAATATCACGATAATTTTGAAAACAAAAACATAAAGTAAGGAGGTGGTATACGTAGGACAATGTGATGGTGGTTGCATGGTAGTGGATGGTGCCGTCGGTGAGATGGTGATGGTTGTATCAATAATTCTCATATTTAAATCATCTTTATCACCAAGAATAATAATACAAGATCTGAAACCTAATATCATCAAGAACAATAAATCAAGTCGATATCTTTATTTAGCCACCACCGCCGCCCGCACCATTAGATCCGAATCAAGTTTGATATGTATATATATATATATAGGAAGTCATGGGCGAAGCTGGATCACAATTGTTTTTTTCTTTTGTGTTCCTTGTTTTATTTATAAAAAAAAATAAGATTTAGGAATGGACACGGTTGTTGGTGGAATTTTTAAAGATATGAATATTTAAAAAATGGAAACGATTAGATAGAATAGAATTAGAAAAGGTAAACTTTAATGGTAATATAGTAATTTTATTGTACTTAAAAATTCAAATTTTAAGACTTCTACCAAACTGCTTTATATAATAATAATTAGCATTATACTCGTGCAATATGGCAGCGACAAACAACTTTTAATATTTCTCGATTTATTTGTATCTTGATTATTTTGTTGATGCTAGTATACAAGTTTAATGTACGTTTAGTTTGTTAGAATTTACAAATTATTTATATGTAATAAGATTAATGATTATTTAAAATAAGTTTGAATACATTTAAATTGATATTAGTAAAATATATCATTTTTAAAAATAACTATATAGTTAATTTAGTTGACTTTTAAAGGGTATATGTGTCATTTTCAATCTTGAATTTTAAGCAATTTTTGAAAATAGAATATGTTGAACGCTTTATAAAATAGGTATAGATATAGATATAGATACAACATGAATAAATGTCACAAAGATTAACCGTTTTTGATACGCATGTCTCATTTCACATATCTTATTGCACATATGATGTTTATCGACTTAGAATTATCCACATAGCTAAACAATGGAGTTAACCACATCACACCCATTAAAGTAAAAAAGATGTAACATCTATGTTAACCTTTTATGTACTTATATTATTCATGATTCATTATTATTATGATTAAACTCATTCATATTATCCATCCAAAAGATGGTCAGTCGATATTCATGAGATAGCAATAAGCACACCAACATGCTCAATTTCATCAAAATATGAAATAGCAACAAGAAGTATATATATATATCTATATTATCTTATAAAGAATACATCCCCTTGTTGAAAGTTACTTATTGTAAATTGTCTAAATTGCCCTTAATGATTAAATTACATTATCAACCCTTTATCTTCTAACATATCTCCACTAACCCCTTTACATCAATTACCTACACCACTCGACACCGCCACCACCACCACCACCACCGGTCGCCGCCACCACCACACCGCCGCCACTGCGACCGCATTGCGCGGGTACCATGCTAGTGTATATATATATATATAACGATAATAATTGGTCAGATATAAATAAATACCAAAATATAAAAGGATAAAGAGATGATTTTTCTATGGTTTAATAGGGCATCCGTGACCATTTTCAAACCCTTCCTTTCCATCCCTAGCCGGATGATTCAAAATTAAGGCCTAATCCGGTTTTAAATACCAAAATATCACAACAATAATAATACATAGTTCATGATCCAACAAAATATGTGTATATATGATTCAAATATTATAACAAGTTTTCATCATAGATTACAAGTCTAGATCAACTGTTATAATTCAATATCCACCCATATAACAAACACAAATAGTCCACTAAACAATATTACTTTCGATAATCATATGACATATCTACCGATTAATTGTCATATGTACGACACTCATCAGTCTCAGGGTTGTCCTTACAGTAAGTCTCCAACGGGTCAGAGTCTTTGGCCTTGTCACGAGCATGGCTAGAAGCTGCACTCAACTCTTCAACTTCATCCCAAGCAGCCACGCACTCACCACTAGCCGGGTCCTCGGCACACGACTCCTTAGCATTCTCAATGCTGTTAGCTATCTTTTCAGATAGACTATCGGGTGCAGCCTTGATGGGCATCATGTACATCCTTCCGGATGTCATGGTTGTGGGCATCTTGAGCCATGATGACTTTAGCCCAGTTGACGTCTTGGGTAAGTCTGATGATGGGTTGGCTAAGACTCTTGGAATTGAGAGGCTAACACCGGATATCGTTGCCATTTTTTAGTTTATGGAAATGGAATAGGGTGTGGTGAATGGGTGGCTTGATGGGGTAATGGAAGAGATATATAATAATTGGAATATCTTGTGATTTTGGAACACTTATTTCTTATCATTTCCCAACCAATCATGGGGTTCCACGTATATTATAGAGTTGGAGATATTTTTTCTTTAAGTTAATATCTTTACATGTGAATGTGAATAATGGAGGTTACAAACTTTTCCTTGTGTTCTACTATTACGGTATTACCACTGATTATGAAACAAGAATAATAATAAATTAAATCAAATTCTTTTTTTTTAAAAGTGAATTTTGCCTGATCTTCGTGTCACGATTTGACAACGGGAGGTCTAATATACGTTGTTTTAACCGGGTCCGCGCTAAAGAGCTCACTCGAAGCAGAAATGCCTATTTCAAATACCCGATGGGGAAAACCCCCCTACTAATCCGCCCGGAGGCACGACAATTAATAAGAGTAAACCCTGCCCCCTCAGACTTGAACCTGAGTCTCCTCAGATTCAAGCCCTCATGGAGGGACTTCCTTTATCTCAAAATTGGCCTAGGTGGGAATCGAATTTGGGACCTCTCAGTCACCAAGAATATGCCAAACCACTAGACCAACTCATCATTAATTTGTTTTGGTTATACTTTATGCAATGAATTCATTGAATTGATTTATTCCTGAATCATAATTATTTAAACAAAAACAGGTAAAATATAAGGGTTATTTTTTAAGTTATTCAACAATGATAAGCATTTGACTCATATATACACGGTCTAATTAGTGTATCTTTGTAACCACTTTCTAGTAATTATTTAATTACACCCAAGATGTTTACTGAAAAAGGTTTAAACCTGACATCTTTTATGAAAATGTCAGACTCAGATATATCAAACCACCAAGTCATCTTTATGATGGTAAACATGATTCCTCAAATAATTTGTTCTTTTATACAATTATACAATATGTAACGTACTACTGTCAAATGTTATGTATGACTCGTTTTTAGGGCACTCCTATTCATCACTTCTCCATATCACTTTCCACATGAGTTAATGACTCGTTAATACTTCTCTACTAACACACTGCTACCAATGGGCCTCATTACTTTTCCATTACTTTATTTTTTATTATTATCAATTAACTAAGCACAAACTACTTTTTGTTAAAAATGTATAAATAATTTGTTTTTATTTAGTGAAGTAACACAATATTAAAATCTCTCAGCCCCCATGTCATCCACCACACCACCACCATCATCATCATCAATTTTCAATCTCACTCATCATTCCCAACAACCCACCACCAATCTTCGCCCATTTCACCATCACCAAATCCATTGTCACCACCCATTTCACAACTTCTTTCAAAAATTAATAAAATAAAATTTAAAAATATATTCAAAAAACTTACATTGAAGACATTAAAAGCAATCTCCCAATGATTAAAAGCATTTATCTTAAAAAGAGAAGTAGTAGAAAGTGTACAATCACTTTGGAATTCTTATGTTGGAGGCATAAAAAGAAAAAAATCAAACGCGAGACTCCACAACTCATTACAAACTTGTCGGTAGACCAATGAGATCAAACCGATGAACAACCGATATAGGCATGCTATTGACACTGGTTTTGAAGGCAACTGATGAGGCAACCGATGCCTCACATTGTCACTGCCCTTATTGTGTATATATTTTCTAGTATATCATGACAAGTCACCATCTTTTGTTCAAAAAGAGTAAGAATATTAAATCCCATAAGTTTTAGGGATATAATCTTTTTATTACAAATAATTTTGACATTTATCCGACTCATCAAATATAAGTAGGTATCTATATTATCATATTGTTTTGAAATAGAAGTAATTATAAATATGATGAATAATGTATCATTTGAAAAAAATATATATATAAATAATTGTTATACTGATGACAAACTTATCAGTTAGAAAAATATCTTACTTAGAATATTCTTAAAACACTTTGCATACTTGACTTGGGCCCTAAACATGTATCTGTAAAAGCGTAATAAGGATTTAAACTAAGTACGAAGATCTGTTGTCAAAATTCATATGTATTGGATCATAGTTTTGAGTGAGCTTCAGTTGTTCAATAATAATTTGAGCATAGTCGCGAGTTTTTGGATACTCAAGACAAGATATCAATATATGCCTCATATTATAAATCTAAACAACCTACACAACATATTAGGTGTTTAAAACCTGTTCAATCGGGACAGTTCAATAACATACCAATTATTATCAAAATATATAAATAAAATATTACAAACTTACAACTTGAATAGATAAGTTATGAGCCAAAACTCCAATGAGCCAACCCGAGCCGAGCCCAAGCCTGCTATAGCTCAAGCTCGACTTGTTTACATTTTGGAAGCTCGAGTTCTACCCTAAACAAGCACTAACAATGAAACTCAAGCTTACCTCGTTTATAAATTTTGGCAAAAAAAGTTTTAATTTTTAATTTTTTAGCTCATGCTAAGCGACTCATTATTTACTATTGTTTGGAGGTCTGAGTCTATTTGGGGCTCATCAAAAATGACCTAGGGTGAAAACCAGTAGCATGACCTCTAGTATCGGGGATTTTTTTCCTAGGCTTGCTTTAGGTTTTTTCCATTTATTTTAGTATCCTCGCAGTCTAAATCCAGACGAACTTAATGTGTAAGTTGTAGAATTCATCTTGTATATATTTTTGTACTATTTGGACTACCTAGCGACTTGCTAGTAGTCTATCTATTTACACATTATTCTGCCTTTTAGAAGAAAAAAAAAACTCACAACCTCAAGTATATACAAGCTTCCAGTCCATTTTTGGTTGTCTTCCCAGACAATATGGGATAAATTTTAGCATCAATTATTTACACTTAAATCATAAATGTTTAGAGTTAATAAATAAACAGCCCACGTCATTCCAATAAACAAGTTGTTAGCTTCTATTTTTTTAGCTTTTGGACAAATGAAGTTACATTAAGACCACTCCTAATTCAAATAACTAATAACTACGTCTATTATTAATTATTAGTTTTTGGTCATTATTGTCATTTTACACTTTTTTTTTAGTAACAACTTTAGCTACTCGGATTACCCAGTCTACATTTTTAACACGGTTATTAAATGGCTTAGGTTTGGATCAAGCCATTGAGGTATATTAACCCGCCAACACGACCCATCAAGCTAAACATGACCCAATTGACACGGCTAGTTAATTTACTCTTAGAACTAGTGTATTTCAACTATAATCCCTTATAATTATAACACTTTTATAGTTTTTTTTTTTTTTTTGAAAAGTGTGGATTACTCGCGAATATCGGGAGGTCTCAAAATGTGAAACGTATAAAATACCATAACATTCAAATATTAATTGCACAGTAAGGTCAATTAGCCGATTATAATTCCATTTGTTTTTAATATTGGTCAAAGTCATTGTTTATGATTTAGTCAATGTCATTTATATATATATATATATATATATATATATATTTCTAAACTTTTATATTTTGTAATTGTGAAATACTTTAATTCTTATTATACAACTAATTTCATTTCACATAAAATTAGTACATTGTATAAGAAACCAAAAATTATATCAAATTAGTTTAAAAAAGGGCAAATTCCATAAAAAGTAACTTTTTTACCTACATTTCTTAATGAACCTATTTAGACTTTGTTTATTTAAAGGATTACATTATCAAAAATCAATTAAAAGAGAAATATTGTTAGTTTCATCCGTTAATCTTTCGTTAAATGCTAATGTGACTTGACACCCATTAAAAATTTCACGTGGAACCCTGAGTTGGATTCGAAAACCCATCCATGACCCAAGAACTCTTCTATATGTCTCAAAAATGTTCATTCGAACAAACATAAATGTTTTTTAATGATGTTTTTTTAATCATTGGATGACGCCGAATACCGTTTAAAGACACATAGAAGAGTTCCCGGATCTTGGATGGGTTTTTGGATCCAACTCAAAAGTCCACGTGAAATATTTAATGATATGTCAAGCCATGTATGCATTTAACGAATGACTAACGGATGAAACTAACGAGATATATATTTTTTTTTTTTATTGATTTGTAATAATTTAATCCTTTAAATAAACCAATTCTAAATAGGTTTTCTTTTTAAAAAAAATAAATAAATTTCAGGTAAAAAAAAATAACTTTCTTTGGAATTTACTCGATTAAAAAATTACCAAAAAACTCTTATCCACGATCATGCTATAAATATCTAAAAGTCCGGGTCCAAAAATCGGTATGTAAGACGTTGGGGTCCATGGATGAGTATATGAACACTCTATTCCTCCATTTTTTTTTATAGGTATTCCCGCACTGCATCGTACTGATTGGACACACAAACACACACACACACATAACAAGAAACCAAGAAGATTCGTTCGTGATGCGCTTACACAAAGTCTATCACCGTTTCTCTCTCCTTTCCCTCACTCCTACTAATTCACATTTTCTCCTTTCCCCTCCTCCCCCTCCATCTTATTCTTATTACCCCCCTTTTCTCCACTCAAAACGCTGTCGTATTTCATCTTCATCATCATCATCATCAGATAAAAAACCACCTTTTATCAAATCCATGTCTGCTTCTCGATTACACAATCTCGTTCCGATTAACGCAATCGCTTCCGAAGAAGATGCTGCTGCTGCTGCTCCTAATGGCTCTTCACTATCACCTGAATATGCCGATGATGGTAGCTACCCACCTCAATTTTATATTTTTGTTTATTTTATTTTTTTAATTTTAACATTATTTTAATTGTTGACTTACATGTTTTCAATTGAAAAAAATATGACTAGTTATTACTACAAAAAAGTATAATAATTCTGTTCATATGTGATAAGTGCCAGACGGAGGTTTAAATTAAATGATGACATCAATTAAAAGCTGTTGAACATAGAATAGTTACCTTTGATTCCACATATCGAATAGCCTCCCGCGTTTTAACACGTGCTTAAGTCAACTTTTTCTCATTTGAAACTCACTTGCTTTTGTTTTTCATATGTGAATTAACATGTGGTTCTTGCAATATTCGGCTACGTGGTTCTCATTTGAACCTCTTGATATGCGTACGTGTGTGGTGGGCGATTGGTTAATAGGGAATGTTATGTAAGTCTGCTAGAGTTTCCTCTTACTGAATGATTTTGCAAGCTGAATGATTTGGAGTAAAAGAAAATAAGTCAAATGTCTTCCTATGTTACTTTTTCTAACTTACAGTGAGATTAAAATGTTGACTAAAAACTAAATAAATAGATTTTATTTAAGGTCAAAAACAGCTTGTGCGACTAGGTTTTAGACCTTGTGTAGGCAGTTGATTGTAGTTTCTAGACCTGCCTGTGTTGCATACGCTTTACAGAGGTACATGATTGTTGTGTTCATTAATGATTACACATGCTGGTTAAGCACTTAAGACTTATCTTCATAATGAAATATGTTGAGTTTGTAATGAACTAACCGTTTTTTCCCCTATCGTTTTGAATGTGGTGCAATTAGAACTGAACAGTGGATACCGTCTTCCGCCATCCGAGATTAGAGATATTGTTGATGCACCACCAACTCCAGCTTTATCATTTTCTCCACAGAAGGATAAAATTTTGTTCCTAAAGCGAAGATCTTTACCTCCATTGTCAGAGTTGGCAAAACCAGAGGACAAGCTTGCTGGCATTCGTATTGATGGGAAATCTAATGCTCGTAGTAGGATGTGAGTGATGAAAATGCTCATTTTGGCTTCTGTAATACAAGTTATTGTTTTGATTCTTAAGAATGGTTGATATATAGTCAAATGAATAGGATTGGTTCTTTTGTTGTTGTTTGTTTACAGGTCATTCTATACTGGTATTGGGATCCATGATTTAAAGGATGATGGCACATTGGGCCCAGAAAAATTGATACATGGCTTTCCAGAGGGATCTAAACTGAATTTTGTTACCTGGTAACCTCCTTCGCCTGATATCTTTTTTCATTTATTAGTATACCATGCTACATTGGTGTGCTGTTTCCAGTTTTGTTATTAATTCATTTCTGTGTTTTTGTAAAGGTCAACTGATGCCAAACATTTAGCTTTCAGCATTCGAGAAGACCAGGTAATATGACTAATATCATATCAACTTATTGTGTTGCGAATTGAAGTTCTATTTGATAATCCTAACCATCTGAAGAATTGAGTTGAACAGGAGGATGACGGTGACGGTAAGCTTAGAGTATGGGTTGCAGATGTGGAAACAGGAAAAGCTAGGCCCTTATTCCAGTCACAAGATGTGTTTCTCAATGCAGTTTACGAAAAGTATGGGGCGTTTTGTGTAGAGGTGGTAATGGGGGCGAGTTGGGCGGGTTTGGGTGTAGTGGGTCAAAACGGGTAATCTTAAGTGTAGGTCAAAACAGGTCAGGTTGGGCTGACCTGCAAACTTTTTCTTCATACATATATATTTTTTAAGTTCATAAATTGTCATTGTGCTTAGTAAGTTCAACCTTTTTTTGTAAAACAAATTTTGAAATTTCATGAACTTGAATACACTTCAAATGACACTCACCTACATGATCCATTCGACCCATATTCTCAAGTCATTTTTTTTATAACTTAGCCCATCTGACACATCAGAGATAGAATGTGACCCAAATCAATCCATTTGAAGGTAAAAATGGGTTGAAATTTGCCACCTCTACTTTTTGGTGTGACATTAAATAATTTAAATCGATTCCATATTGCTTAGTAATAATACATTGTTTCTGTTGACTTTCAGTTATGTGTGGGTAAATAGTTCGACTCTTCTAGTTTGTACAATCCCAGCCTCTCGAGGAAGCCCACCAAAGAAACCTTTAGTCCCTTCCGGTCCCAAAATCCAATCGAATGAGCAGAAAAGCATCGTTCAAGCTCGTACCTACCAAGATTTGCTCAAAGATGAATACGATGAAGATTTATTTGAATATTACGCCACCTCACAACTTGTTTTGGTTTCCCTAGATGGGACTGTGAAGTTATTCGGCGAGCCAGCCATATATACATCACTAGATCCGTCTCCTGATGATAAATACGTTTTAGTTAGTTCAATTCATAGACCATTCTCGTTTACCGTGCCATCTGGAAGATTTCCCAAAAAGGTTGATTTGTGGTCAGCGGATGGAAAGTTTTTAAGGACACTTTGTGATTTGCCTGTAGCCGAGGACATTCCAATTGCCTTTAATAGTGTCCGAAAAGGCATGCGCTCCTTAAATTGGAGAGCAGATAAGCCTTCAGCACTCTACTGGTATGTATACTATAAGACTTATGTCTAAGTTATTAATGTTGTGTGGTTTTGGGAAATATCTGATATGCTTTTATGGATGGTCGTATAAGAAGTTTATTTGTCATGTTGACATTGATAGGCAAACTTACTTAGTAGAAGGATGTTTTATCACCATCCATGTAATATTCAGTACTAGTATCTGCACAAGAATCATTTTGTTATTCTTTCTTGCTTAACTGGTTCAACCACACGCAATTCTTACAAGTAATATTTGATTAAAGGGTGGAGACACAAGACGGAGGTGATGCCAAAGTAGAAGTTTCTCCTCGTGACATAGTCTATACACAAGCTGCTGAAGCCCCTGAAGGTGAAGAGCCGGAAATCTTTTATAAGCTTGATCTTCGCTATGGGTAAGTATATAATCACACACAGGCTCAGAAGTGATGCTGCAAATAAGTTATTGGATATTTGGTATCCTTTCTGAAAATAAATATCCGATTGTTTTGTTTTCAAGTCACAGATAATCAGATTCTAGTGTTTGACTATTGTGAAATTGATTTTGATTATCTGATTATTTTGGGTTCATTTAATCGTTTTTGGATAATCAGTTTTGATTAGCTGCAACAAAACTGATTTTAATAATCTGATCATTTTGCATACTAAAATTTCAGAATTTTCCAAACACTTGAAACAATAGATTATCAGATTAACACAATTTCAAATAGCTGAAGCACATCTGAACACCACCTCCTGCCTCCCAAGTTGTTACAGTTGATTATCTGATTCTGAGCGTTCCATATCAAATAATCACTTTCAAAATGCAATGCCAGTTACCCTTATCTGTCATGCCTTGCTGCTTCAAAGACTTTACTTGCACTAATGTAGGAATCTTGCTTTTCACTGTTTGCAGAGGAATTAGCTGGGGTGATGACGCACTTGCACTAATATATGAATCTTGGTACAAAACGCGACGTGTAAGAACCTGGTTGGTCTCCCCTGGGTCCAACAGTACTTCACGTTTGTTATTTGACCGATCATCTGAAGATGTATACTCTGACCCTGGTTCTCCTATGTTGCGGAGAACTCCTTCTGGGACTTATGTTATTGCCAAGTTTAAGAAGGAAGATAAACAAAGCACATACCTTCTACTAAATGGAAGTGGTGCTACACCAGAGGGAAACATACCATTCCTCGATCTATTTGACATGTAAGTGTTTGATTATATTCACTTATTCAGAGCAACTGCAAATTAGTTTTTAACCATTTATTGCAACATACTTTTCTTTTCTTACCAATGTAAGCAGTTCGTTTCATTAAATTGTAAATAAATGGTATGTATGTTGCAATAAATGGTTAAAAAAAGAAGTAAGTATGCCACATTAAATGGCTAAGAATATGCTGCATATATCTGTAAAAGTAAAGTGCACATTATATTTTCTTGCAGTATTGCCTTATTTATTATTTTGAAGTAAAAGCATCTGACACAATTTAATTCAGAGACACGGGCGATAAGGAAAGAATATGGCAAAGCGACAAAGAGAAATATTATGAGAGTGTGGTGGCTTTAATGTCTGACCAAACTCCAGGAGACTTGTATGTGAATGAGTTAAAGGTATTGACTTCCAAAGAGTCAAAGACTGAAAACACCCAGTTTTTCATACAGAGATGGCCAGAAAGGAAAGCATGTCAAATCACAAACTTCCCGCATCCATACCCTCAATTAGCTTCTCTACAGAAGGAAATGGTGCGTTACAAGAGACGGGATGGAGTTCAACTCACTGCAACCTTATATCTTCCACCTGGCTATGATCCCTCACGGGATGGCCCGTTACCTTGTTTGGTTTGGTCTTATCCTGGAGAGTTCAAGGATAAGGAAGCAGCTGGACAAGTTCGTGGTTCTCCTAATACGTTTGCAGGCATAGGTGCAACATCACCACTGCTTTGGTTGGCAAGGAGGTATGACTAGATTTTGTTATTGAAATGGTTTCTTTATATTTGATACTTGGTTTTCTGTTGGTGTTTGTTCAATTTTATGATTTCGTACGTTTTTGTAGATTTGCAATATTATCCGGGCCAACAATTCCCATCATTGGTGAGGGCAAGGAAGAAGCAAATGATAGGTATTCTTTTGTAGACGAAGATACAATACTTCCGTTGCTATATGATTGTTTCTCACATTTCCGTGACTATTATGTGTAAATTTGAATTATAATATTACCTGGGTAATCCATTTACCTAATTTGTTGGCCACCAGTTATGTTGAACAACTCGTTGGGAGTGCAGAAGCTGCAGTGGAGGAAGTTATCCGTCGTGGGGTAAACTCTTTTCTGTTCACCCTATGGCCTATTGGAGACTTAGGATTAGAGGCACATACAAAAAGGGAGCGTGTTAAATGGGCCGAAGGCTTCCAAACGCTATTTTGTATTGCACACAACCTTTTAAATTGCCATATTAAACAAATTTAAGTTATTATCACTGTAACAATTTTTTTTGTTAATGATATTTAAAGAACAAATTATCTATAAAAGTCTTGAAAATGGACAAAAAGTGGGCGTGGACCAAACCGAACCGGCCTGTTTCAGACTGCACTTTAAAATCCATTACGCAATTTGCCAACCCTCCAATCTGGCCACTTGCTTTTGGGGATCATCTGATGTGTCTGATTTAATTGATGCAATTTGCTGTTTATACTGAAGGTGGCTCATCCAGACAAAATTGCTATTGGAGGACATTCTTATGGGGCTTTTATGACTGCAAATCTTTTGGCACATGCCCCTCATCTTTTCTCTTGTGGAATTGCTCGCTCAGGAGCTTATAATCGAACACTCACACCTTTTGGGTTTCAGGTATGATTTTGATTTTCAGTAAGAAAACCAGTCAATCAATTCATTTATCTGGAGAGAAATGTATCTATGGGTTTGCTGTTGTTAAACTAGAATGAGGATAGAACACTTTGGGAAGCTACTGATACTTACATCAAAATGAGTCCTTTCATGGCTGCCAATAAGATTAAGAAGCCGATCTTGCTTATCCATGGAGAAGAAGACAATAATTCAGGAACGTTGACGATGCAGGTGAGATTTAGCACCTTATCCCTTTAAGTTCGTCTGCATTTCGAAAATACATATATCTATCTTTTGTTATGAATCGGTTACTGAGCTATGCTCTCTGGTTTTCTGTGTAACTCGTGTGTTTGTGGATGCAGTCGGATCGTTTCTTTAATGCTTTAAAAGGCCATGGGGCCCTCACTCGGTTAGTTGTGCTACCGTTTGAAAGCCATGGTTATTCGTCACGGGAAAGCATAATGCATGTCCTTTGGGAGACAGATAGGTGGCTGCAGAAATTTTGTGTGTCAAACTCTTCTGAGGCCAACACAGAAGATGTTGTGTCTAAAGTTGATGAAAGTAAAGCAACCGAAGTGTCTGAGAACAAAGCTGTTGCTTCTGGTGGTGGTGCAGTTGCTGAGCTTGAAGACTTTGGAGTTGATGGTCTTCATTTTAGTACAAGATCATCACTTTGGTAATTTATACATTTATTATTAATACTCAAGATAAAATATGTTGGGCTTGAGGAATTTAATCCGATTGTATGTACTAGAGTTAGTAATTTCGACCCATCGATCTAAAACTGGGTGTATTTGGGATATATGTTATTTACATCGTGTCAAATGGTTAAAGCTTTAAAATTTTGTTAATAATGGGTAGGTTGAAAGTTGCCCTTAAGTGCCTACAAATGCATACAACCTCTTAAATGACTTGTGAACAAAAATATTAGATCATTATAATAATTGTCTTGCTTCCGTAATCATATTTAGTTATTTGTATAAATAAAAAAGATGGACAATTAGATGTTAGCAGGTCAACCCGACCTGACCCGTATTAGAAGTTATATGTTGCCCAATCCACCCATTTTGTCACCACTATCAGGTACATACGCATTTAGGGAAGTGAAGAGCAGTACATACACAAGTTTTTTAACTGCATTCATCGTTAATTATGAATAGGCTTTACTATATGCAAGAGTTTGCTTTATGCAGAAAGTTTTTGACCAGACTATTTACATTACACATGTGTATTGTTGTATGCCCATAGTTTGGGTAAGTTTATTTATATGGGTGGTTGAATATTAATGTATTTCAGATCTCTCTAATCTGGACTCTGGAGCAACCATTGATGAAGGTTGGAGGGGACCACTGGGTCCATTGTTGTTGAAAGAAACTTCTTTGCAGAAGCACAGATGTGCCGCGGCACGGTTCCTGGAATACATGATTGGCTGATGTTGTACAAAGTAAAGATGAAGGGAAGGTTACCTCACCATTTCTATAGTCTTAAAACAAAAACAAACTTGTCTGATTAGATACAAGTTGTGTGTAATAATCATACAACATGAAATTGTCAATATGTAAAATTCTTTCGGGAAATGGAAATTAATTATTAAGCTAATTTACTACCTTCTGGATGCTGTTATTCGTCATTCATAATTTTAGTTGATATGAAAATCAATAAAGCTAAATTTCGTCTTATAAATATACTTTGCTTAATGTGTTAAATTCTCATCAAAAGTAGGTCCTACTCTTATCTTCTTAAAGAAGCTTAGCAAACATGTGTTAATTGTATTGTGTATTAGTCCTACATGTAGCTATGAAAAACATGGTCATTTGATTATATGTGTTGCCAAAGTAAGCGTGGTTGGTTTTGTGTAGATATAAATCGGATGAAAAGGCTTTAGTTAGTTTTGTTGACCAACCATTGTATGCCATGACTTTTGCCATGACTTTTGATTCACCTAAAGTTGATCAACTCCGTATTTCTGGTGACGTTTAAAGCCCTGGTCAAGATTCGTGTTTGATCTGTTAGGTAAATCATTGGCGAGGCTGCTACGTAAATCCATTGGTCAAGATTCAAGTTGGATCTGTTTGGGTTGTATATCTTGATGAATATATGGTATTCTGATTATTGATTATAAACTACCCCATAGCATTTCTTAATTTAGTTTATTATTAGATTATTAGATTACCATTGTTTTTGGTTTGAGAAAACTTTATAAAGAAAGTAAACATGATATAGACAAGGGTTTTACTTATTTTTTTCATTCGTCATTTATATATCTTTCAAATTTATTTTTTTTTGCCCAAGTTAGCATTCAAAGTTGGTTTTAGCGTTTTAGTTAATTTATATTTTGGTTTTCTTTAATCTATGGTACAAACCATCTCAAGAGGTTGTTTGTTACTAACAACATATCAAATCTTTTTGCGTCTTCATTAGGTACAATTTTTTTACGCTTTGAAGGTTGTTAGGAAAAGCTTTGGAAATAGTCACCGGATATCTAGGTTAGACTACACGAAAAGACTCGTCTACTTCGAGTAATCTGAATATCTGAATAGGGAATAACTCATCTTCTTTTATAGTATGTCAAATCTTTTTACATTTTCACTTGTTATTAGTTAATAAGAATGGATCAATCATTTTTTGATACGTGTAGAAATTAAAAAAATGTCGATTTTTAGATGGTTTATTAGGGTGAATGGTGTGGTTGCCAAATTTGCTCTTTGACAAAAATTGGCAAAAAATATCAACCAATAGGTGAGTGCCACATGGCCTCCAAGATAGAAACCAAAACTAGCCAAATTTAGCCAAAAGCAAGGGGGTGGTAGCCAATGAAGAGAGATATAAGAGAAAGTGAAGAGAGAGAGAGAGAGAGAGAGAGAGAGAGAGAGTAAGGGAAATAGATGAACAACGGCTAGAAGCATCGGTTGCATGGGGCCGATTAGGGTCATTTTTGCCGAAATAAAA
>JAOEHQ010011731.1:0-16185 GCA_025447715.1 Asclepias incarnata
CACAGCGAGTGCGAAGAAGCAAAGCAGGTTGAATTTGCATCAAGCCAGTTCCAACTGACAGCAAGAATGTGGTGGAACAACGTGGTTCAGATCCGAGGCAGATCTGCTGCCTACAGACTTACTTGGGAGGGACTAAAAGACCTAATGCAAGAAGAGTTTTGCTCGAAGGACGCAATGACTGAACTAGCCAGACTAGTCTATGGGTTGACACCAGAAATTAGGAGGGATGTGATGACTACTAATCCCACCACTATGCAAAGAGGTTAACCAAGGATCTGGCTAGATCAGCACCACCATCATCCAAAGCAACAGCGACCGGGAAGAAAAAGGCTGAGGGGACATCTAGTTCCCGAACTACCCAAAGTCAAGACAAGAAGGGCAAAACTGTGAAGACCTTTGCCCTTACTGCTCGTGGAACTCAAACCACTGTCTATGTGGGGAATGCACCTAAGTGCAACAAGTGCAATTTCCATCATGCTGGGAACTGCCCCGTTTGCACCTAGTGTAACAAGATGGGGCACATCACCAAATACTGTAAGATCGAGCTGACGACAAATCCTGTTATGAGCTGTTTTGAGTGCGGTGCTTTGGATCACTTTCGCCCTCAGTGCCCAAGACTTGCCCAAGGTCAACAGAACCGGAACCAACAAGGTAACCGGAACTTCCAGCAGCAGCAGCCAGCCCAGCAAAACCCAAGAAACCAACTGAACCCTCCCCGCAATTAGCAACAACAACAACCCCAACAACAACAGCAACAACAACAACAAAACCCCACCGGCCAAGCTAGGGGCCGTGTGTTTGCACTGAACGCTGAGGAAGCTCAGCAAAACCCGAGGGTGGTTACAGGTACCTTTCTTCTTGAGGATCAGTATGCATTCGTATTGTTTGATTCTGGCGCTGAGCGTAGCTTCATATCCTTAGAGTTCCGCCCTCTAGTTAAATGTGCAACTAGTCAGTTAGACGATCTGTACTCAGTAGAATATGCTAATGGCTAAAAGTTTCAAACTAAAGACGTGTTACGTGCTTGTCCCCTAAACTTGAATGACCGCATCTTTCATATTGACCTAATACCTGTGGAGCTTAGTAGTTTTGACATAATAGTAGGGATGGATTGGCTTTCCCGTAACCATGCCAATATTGCCTGCTATGAAAAGGTCGTACGAATACCACTTCCCGGTGGTGAAACTTTCATTGTACATGGGGATCGTAGCAACAGGGATCTTAGGATCGTATCTGCCATGAAATTTAACAAATATTTAAACAAAGCTCAAGCTAGTTGTTTCCAAACAATACTTTTAATACAATATGAGCTTATCGTTCAAAATTAAAACCTAAAGCTCTCAAAAAGCTCATGAAAAGCACTTGCCAAACATGCCCGTAGTGTTTGGAATATATAGTTAACTCCTTCCGTTGAATATTAGTTAGTATTTGGATTAACATTTTTGGCTTATATATAAACTAGCCTATCAACCCGGGTAATACCCAGATAGAATCAAGAATATACAATGATAAAAATTCACAAAGATACATGTTAAAATTTCATGTTACAATGTAACTTTAGATATAAAAAACATATATTGACTCAAAAATTGGACAAGTTAAAATTTCTCCTTTGATTTATATAAAAATTGGATATCCAAAAAATTTCTCTCTTGTTTATAATATTAGTTGATTGATTCTTTGAATGATATAGATAATCAAAGGCAAGGAAGTTTTTGGGAAGACAGGTCAAGAGAGCAAAAGCAAGATTCGTTCATTCAATTAAATTTTATATTTTATATAAATTGAAATCAAAGGATACTAAAATATACATATGATGACGTCATTGGTATTAAAAAGGCACAAAAATAGTTAAAAAGGAAGTGGTCTCTTTCTGTCACGTAATCTATACTATTTTATAAAGCAAAGCAAATGGATAGTGTGTTAAATTTTGAATTTTTTAACATTTCCATATTTATATTATTTTTGTATTTTTTTTACTTAATCATTTATATATAAATATTTTACGACTAAATAACAAACACAATTATATACATGTGTTTTGGACAACCCAAAGTCGGAGTAAACGGTCGGCAAAGCTCTCCGTCGTCACCTCTTGTGGAGTGCCGTAGCTGAAATTTACAAATATTATCAAAATTAAGAAATCATCGATCGCCGCACATTGTACGTATATGATTTCTAGTGTTAACTAAAACAGCTACAATTCATGAAAGAAACTCACTACAACATTAACTTAATACATGAATGGCAAAACTTGATGAAAATATCACCTTTAAAAGTCATTTTTCCAATCATTATATGGAAAATTTTTGTAGTAATATAGAAGTGGTTAGTGGTCGAGTGGGTAAGATTCAACCATATGCATTCATTGGTAGTCAAATCTATCATGCCCATTAGTCATGAAACAGCCCACTACTTCTTCAGACCACTTCTTCAGACCACTTACAAAGAAATTTAGTTTTGGTAGTCAAATCTATCATGCCCATTAGTCATGAAACAGCCCACTACTTTATTAGGACTTCTTCAGACCACTTACAAAGAAATTTAGTTTTTTTATTTTAATGTAATAATGTTGTTTTTATTTTAATGTAATGTTAAATTTATTTAATTTTGTGTTTAAATAAAAATGGAAAAATATGTGGTGATGATGTGGAAATAGGAAGTTGAGAATTTGATAATTTAATGGTATGGTTGGTAGGGAGTAAATTCGGGGAGAAATTGATGATGTGGCTCTGATGTAGACGTGAGAATTTGAGAATATGAAGTAATGGTTAGGAAGGGCCTCAGTTCTTCTTTATATAAAAAAAAAAAAAAAAAATTGTTGAAATAGCTTTTAAAAAATTAGCTTATATAAACTCAAAAATATAAGCTTAAAAAACTCCACCAAACACTAAACTAGTTTATTGAATTTCAAATAAGCTAAACAAACTATAAACTCTCTAATCTTTATCTTTATCTTTACTACTTAATAAAGCAAATATCTCTCTCCTTTTTTCAACTTTTAAGCCTCTAAAAACCCTAAAATACCCCCACTTTTTCAAAAGCTTGCTTTTATAATTAACCTATATACCTAAAAGGCACATACCAATTCCAACGCAAAATAGAAAGAAATATCTTGCTTTGACCCAAGAATTTGCAATAATGAAAAAAACATTTTCTTCGAAATTGCGCTAAAGAAAAGGCACATACCAAATCCAATGCAAAATAGAAAGAAATATCTTGCTTTAAGCCAAGAATATGCAATAATGAACTACTTAATTGAATATACAAGTATAAAAAAACATTACTTTAAAATTATAAAATAAAAAACAATAAAAAATAATAATGAAGACAACAAAGATAGAGAGAATTAAGGTTGTTATTTCATTAACAGAAAATTACGTTTTTAGTACTCGTATTGATCAATCGCTAATTCACTTTGCGAACACACAGCCACTCACAATTCAAGAATCACGACAATACCAAACGTTTACAAACGATAATTCCTTTTAATCTCACACAAAACTAATCTCAGCTATTCAATTAACAAACGTTTACATACGATTACGTGATAAAGTACACTAAGATAGGTAAGTCTAAATGGCAGTTGTTACATAACGAGCCGGTTAATGTAACTAGAATCCTTACCACTTTGGCCGGGTGACTTAGCAGGAATCCTTGGCCGTGAAAAAGTCGTCCAACAGTCATACAAATTAAATAGCCACTTTATATCTACATATGATCAGATTCCAAGCATGATCAGATTCCAAGCAAGTATATTTTATTATTATTGTTTTATCAAATTCTACTTTAATTCGATTTTCCACCGTCTGCGGACAAACATTGCCCCAGTAATACCGGATTCCATCAAACCTCTCGCAGACCAACGGTTGATGATCTTTTTATTTTATGTTTTTTGTTCAATTAAATCGTGACAACCCCAACTGCTTTAGAATTATACATATGTCTATTTTACTGTTGCAAGTGTCCCTGCGAACGAACCTGGACTTACCTATCTACTAAATTACCAATGATCGGGTCCATTGTCGGTTAGTGAGTTTTATCGTAAAGAAAGTATTTCATTGTACAACATTTTATAAATTTTAAAACTTATCAAAAATCTCACATCAGTAATTAATTGGAAAGAAATTTAACGTTTAATTAAATACAAAAGGTTATTTAAGTCATTTTAATTTTATAAAAAATAAATAATTCTTCATACTATACCTATAAGTGTGGATAGTCGAGTCCTACGTGGCATTGACTGGGCCTATCCACATAAGCATCTTATGTGTCGTACATAATTGCGTGACATGTCAGCACTTTGCTTATGCGTCATTTTTTGCATTTTTATTCATTCATTGTTTCATTAATGATGTATATAGTTAGGAAAACACAAGTGTATAACTTAATTATAAAAAAGGTTCGGCTAAGAATCGAACCCAGATACATAGTTTTAAGGGAGGCATCATGTACCAATCAACTATCAATTCATTTGCGTTTCTATCTTCAAAACAAATACGGTGAGAGACGATGGAAATAGGCTAAGTTTCACGTCATCTTCGGTGACATTCGTATATTTGAACATTTTTCACAAATATATGAACTTTCTTAAGTGCTTATGTGGATCGGATCTAGCTCGGCCGACGTATGGGTTGTCTTGAATCATCTTCAGATGATGGCCTTTGACCGAGAACGCATATCCCAAGTTAGGGGCTCAAATGGTTGAACCAGGAGTAGGTGGAACAACTCTGGTCCTCTGCATAATTGGCGCATCAAAAGGATCAGTTCTCTCATGTTCTCGTGTATTGGTGAATTTGATGGTGTTGGTGTGCATGGTGGTGGTGTTGTTTTTGGCAGTGTATTTGGTGATGTTGATTTTATCTCTTTGTCAGGGTCGTAAGGACTTTTAGTTTTAATTTGTAATAGGGATTTTGGTGATGAATTTGGTGGTGTTGGTGTTTGGTTTGATGAATTGGGTTTTAAGTGATCAATTGTGAATTTTGGTGGTGAAGGTGGAGTGGTGAGTTTTTGGTTTTTCTTCTTCCTCATAGATTTTTCCAGATCTGACGTAGGACTAACGAGAGGTAAACAAGAAGGCCTTGTATGCATCAACAATCAGGTATACTGCAAAACTCAAAGAAATATGTCAAGCGCGCCAATTTATAAACAAAAGAAATAAAATTAAACTAGGCAAGAAAAATAAAAAGACAGAAAACTAAAGGGCAAATTAGTTTTAAAGGTATCATACTTGTGCAATTTTCCTATTTAAGGTATAAACCAAAAACTCCTTCTATTTTAATACGAGTGTGTGTAAATTCTGCCTATTATGATGACAAAAACCACTATCCGGTTTTATAAAATCTATGTGGCAGTGGTTTTGTGTGTTTTTTAGCTTACATGTATTTTTTACATTATTTTTATTACTACGTGGCAATAAATATATCAAATTATCACCATGATACATTATCATTTATCTGTGTTATATTTTATAGAATTAATAAATATGATCAAATGTATTTAAATGATAATGTATATAACAGATACATTATCACCATGATACATTATCATTGCCACGTATACCTATTAAAAATACATACAGATAAGTTAACAATTTACATTATTATTACTCATATAATAAGAGCAACAATTAGGATCCCACCCCAAATACCACCACCGTCCCACTGATTTAAATCACATATCGATTTCATTTCATGATATTTGAACTTAAACCATCTAATCTAATCATATCTCAAGAACCTCTCAATTAATCATCTTTCCTTATAATCCAGGAAACCCCAATTAATCTTCACCTGTTATCAAATCAGACTTGCCAAAATCCTCAACTTTAACTTTTGTATATCCGGCAATCATTTGTTTCTTTACTATCTCCGGTAACAAATAATCTCTCAACCACACACACACAAACAAGATTTCATAAAATTACAACACAGTTATCCAAATAAATCATCATAAAAACAAATCTATAGCTCTTGAAAAATCCGGCAACAGTTTCTCCAGCGGCACCGGCAATTTCTCCGGCGAGTTCGTGATTTGTGTTTTTATTTTTTTTTTATTTTATTTATTATTATCTTTTTCTATAATAAATTGTGAGTGATATATAATTTACAGATCTATGATTGTGATTACGTGGCAATGATATATGATTTACGGATCTTTATTTCAGCATTATTTGTTGATTTTATGATATGGGTTTTGCTTGATTTTTGTTAATTTTGGGATTAGGTTTTGTCGACGGAAATGGCGACAGTGGTAATTGGTTTTATGACATGGGTTTCACGATATGAGACTGGTTTTGTTATGTTTGTGATATTCTTATGATAAGGTTTTTTATGCTGGTAATACATTTGATATTAGGTGGCTGGAGAAAAAAATGGTGTTACCGGAGAAGATGATGTCCCCAGGAAAAATGGTGTTACCTAGTGATGATGTGTATGGAAGGGTGATGACGCGGTGGCTTACGTGGCATGACATATCATTATAACCATCATTTAAATAATACAAAATTAAATTAAAATTGAAAAGGAACTGTAACCTGCTATGCAGGTAAACTAGACCCAGAAAAGATGTTTTTGCCAAGTTCAGTCTCACAAAGGACGCGTTTTTTGTTCGAGCCCTAATAAAGCTATTTTGCACAAGTTTGGGTACTTTCCAAGCAATTAACCCTATATTTAATGTGTACCGATTTTTATAAAGATATGTACGTATACGTAGGTTTATAGGTTTCTAATGTGTGTCCATACTTTATTTTATTTTTGGCAATTTTCTATATAATAATAATTTAATTAATTAATATTTCAACTAATCCTATTCTAATCCTAATCATCAATAAATAAAACAAATATATGCCAACTTATATATATATATATATATATATAAGTATATATATAGGGGTTGGTTATTATAAAACAAGTATTAAATTGATTAATATAATGGTTGGTTATTATAAAACAAGTATTAAAATAAAACAAATAAGATAAGATCCTGACCGTTAGATCATGATAAAATTGATGCACGAAGATTCATAGAACACGGGTATACATAATGATGCACAAAGATTTTCATGATGCACAATGATTTTTAGTTAAGAAAATAGAATTGTTTTATTTGTTTTACTTTAATACTTATTTTATTTTAACCAGAACCTATAAATATATATATATATATATGGTTCGTTTTAAGATAAATTGATCCATTAAAATTTAAATGACTCGGCCAATGTCCCAAAAGAACATGTTCATATCTCAAGACTTCATATATCTCAAGTGGTTGTGTTTTTAAGTTCAAATGGTTTAATTTTAAAATTGAAATGGTTTGAACACGATAACCCCTCTTCGCATTTATTCACCAAATGAGTCCATTTAGATATTAGACCATCTTCGCATGAATGATAGAAGGTATGATCCTTTACAGAAGCTTTTCAATTGTTTTGTCAAAAGTCCCAATGAGTCTTGATGGGAAAGAATTACTGACAGAAATTTGAATGTTTGTTGATATACCAATTAATATTTTCAATATGAGACCACTGTGCCCGGGAGCTTTGTCACTACCATAATCCCAAACTGCGCTCTTGGTTTCATCACAGGAGGACGGGGATTCCGAAAATTCCCCCCTATCTTGTGTTTGATAAGAAGTTGAAGTTGCTGCTAAGAAAACTACGCCTTCATTATTTTGATCTATACTTATTTATATATATATGGAGCCAGTTTTTAATTATATGTCTATAAACTCATTATCACAATCACAACGCTCCAATTGTCAACTCAAATACAAGAACTAAAAGATTGAAAATTTTTATATCGATAGAAATAATAATATTATCGATGACTACAATAACATGATACAATCATGACTCATTTCTCCATGTTTTATATTGCACAAGCTGTTGGGAAATGGAGATAAAATGTGTTGAGATTTACCATCGTTGTATGCAACCCATGTACATTATGTGCAGCAGAATTCCTCTTGTATATTTACACCATAATATATACTTGACCATAGCGAAGCAATCCAAATTAACCCGAAAATTAAGGCAGCTAAAGAGGGATCCAACCCTGTTTATCATAGAAAAGGGAATGTTAGAATGCACTATACAACAAACAGAGAGTTACTTGCATAATAAGATGAATTTTGCTAATAATAGTCCTAATGCAAGTTTGGTGTTTTAATGTTACAAAAATGTTGGTTACATAAACAGAAACTTGACGAAAATTTGTAATTTTTTTGTTCAAATAAACCTTTATAAAAATATTTTAAAAAATGTACCTTTATTAATCCTGATTCAGTACCACATAAGATCATATCATTAGCTGTAAGCATGCTTGTTATCTTGCTGCCTGCTGATAATCTTCCAACTTTATGCAGTGTCCCCCTCAACCAAATCTGCTTCTTATGAATGCATTAGTTATATATATATATATATATACACACAAACATATATTAGATATATAATCGAAACAAAGAGTAACGGGTACATGACACACCTCTAAGTTACTTGCTGAACAGCTGGTGTTTAAGTATATAAAGTCCTCAACTATGCTTATTGCTACAACATTTGCTCTTTTCTCGGGTACTATCGATACTTGAGCCTTACTTTGTTTTCTCCAATCCTGCATTATTTTAAATTAGTTGAAGGTCTATAATAATGTAATATTTAACCATATATAATGATCACTAGTCAAACCTTAATTCTTGACCCATCGATACATGTACTTGCACTATATAGCCAGTCTTTGTATAGTGCTATTGAATTTATTGGCTTGTTTTGCATTCTCCAACTCTTGAACGGTGCTTTGATTTCTTGTTGCCGGTTGTTCCCAATACTTAACTCCTAAAATAGTTGATTAATAAACTTAGTGTTTATTTAAGCTATAAGTTAGATATGATTATTCTCGGAAGAAAACCAACACCAAAACCAACCTGTATGCTTGAGTCCATGCAGCCTATGTAAACTTTCCCTTGGCTAGCCTTTATGCATTTCACATGCTTGTTCTTTACAACATCCTTCACCTTTCTTGATGAATCAAATACCTGCATGATATCATACTCTTTTAATGTCAACAGTTTCTTGCCATGAATAGATTTGCTCTTACTATTTGTATTATAATTAGTTACCTTCATTTTATGGTTGTGGGTAACTGCAAAAATTACGTCACCGAAACTCTCAAGACTTTGAATAGCGTCCTTGGTTGTTATTACTTCAATGCATTGCAATTTTCTTTCATACATTTGCCAAACCTACACTTATGAAAACATTTCATGTTAATACTTGCCCTTGACTCAACTAATTAACACAGTAATATGCGGTTAACATGAGCTAATAATTACCCTAATCGTTTTGTCTGCAGATCCGCTCAGAAGGCAATTCCCTGGTTCATATAGTGCAAAACATGTTACTGCCTTCTTGTGCTCCTTTATATCTGATATAAGAGTTGTCGTCTGCCCCTTGATGTCCCAAACCTACAGTTCACCTTTTTATCATTTTTCATCTCCATAATTTAATCAAGATAGTATTTTTTTTGTTTACTTTTGTAGAATATATAAGTTACCATATACAAATAATTAAATATGTACCTTGATAGACCCGTTTGAGTAGCCGCTAAAAAGATGTCCCCTGTAGTAGATGAGAGAATTTACAGCTCCACTACTACTGTAGTTTGCCTCCAAAACTTGTGTGTGGACACAAGATATTCGCTATTAATCAAACGACAGGTTGAGTTAACTTGTCCACCTGTAGAAATAAATTAAAATAGAATAAAAGTAAAAGAGAACTTACCCATTTATTGGGCATATAATAATCTGCAACCTTCAACAATTCCTCTGCCATCCATGTTATACTCGAAAGGCGTCTGAGTGATTCTCTTACACCCTCTGAAAGCTGAGTTAGTTTCTGCATGCCTGCATGCAAAACACATATAGCAAATCTATATATAAGGAAAAGGGTTTTAATATTATAACAATAACAAGAAAATAGTACTGGATCATAACGGGACACTACTTACATCTACCAAAAGTGTAGTTATATATGCACAAACATGCTAAAAGTCTTTCATCTAGTTCCATTCCAGGATGCACATATTGCTCAATAGTACTTAGCAAGATGTCACAAGCTGAGCATCTCAAATCATCAGGACCCTTCACAATTTCACACCCAATCCACGTAATTGTTGTGAGGCAGTCTCTCGATACTCTCTTGTTCTTGCTCCTTAGTCCCTTTTCCAAAGCAATGAAAACAAGATTCCCTAGCTTTATAAGTTCTCGTGCAACCTTCCCACTCCAGATTTCTGTCCCGCTTTCCTACATATTCATAAATTTGCTACTATAATATGCACTTTGCGTCGATGCCACACACTATGCTACAAACTGTCAATTTATCATATATTTTCTCCATTTTTGGAAAAACGTAACCAAACTTTAGGTAATCTATATTATAACTCCATAGGAAAAACCATCAAAGTGTTAAAAGTAAACTAAATTAAGATAATCAACATTCAAATATGACAAGTTAATGTAATCTGGCCCAGTGTCCCAGACAGATTAATAGGAGCGGACGTGTTAGTAACGTTGACCAGGTTGAATTTATAGCTATGATGTGTGCCATTGAACCACTTAGCTTAGAGGATTGCTTCAAATCTAAATTTGAAGCTCTAATAGTATTTCTTTGATTAAAAAGAATTGGTTGCCTGAAATAGAAATCTGACCAAAATTGGTTACCTTTGTATGCCATTTGCTCTTTTGAAAAGAGTAAACTTTGACTTTTGCAGTCAAACAGCCTTGCCTTCCAGTTAAAAGTAATATAGGTATTTTTCAATATACTTGGTCCTTATTTTTTACAACTCTTTGAAATTCTTATCAATATTATTTCAAATATTTAAAATCATAATCATCAAATTGATGTTGAAATATAGTATGTTTGACCACATAAGTCAAAATCGAGAGTTGAATGAATTTTTATACTACCTGCAGTGTATCATCAGACCAGTCAATGGCTTTGACAATATTTTTGTGTAGTGTTGAGTTCAAACCAGCCTTCTTTACCAACCAAGCTATTGTGTATGGCTCTCCTGTCCAAGCAAAAGTTCCACCAAGATTCGATACTATAAATGCTGCTAATTGTTGTGTATCCAAGTTTTCTTCACATGCCAGTGACTCAAAGAGGGTCTGAATTGCCATTTCCCGGTTCAAAATGTTATCGGGCGATTCTTCCTGTGAGTATGTCACATAATTATTTCAACTACTTACATGTCTAAAACTGTTAGTGTATAAATAGTACCATAAATCTTACCTGAATATCTAATTGAAGCAACAAACTAGCTGCTAAAAGCCTGTATTCGTCTTGTGCTTGTTGGATAGCAAGCAATAAAATACACATAATGTTGACACCACCTCCCTCTCGTAGTTGCTGTAGTAGACTTACTGAGGATGATCTAGTAATTTTATATATAAAATTTATTAAGTAATAAAATAATTGCATTTCTATATATCACATTTCTGCTATCATATTCTGAAGCACTAGTTTCATTTTAGCCTAAGGTAAATTCCTGGCAATATCGACCCAATTACTTATGCATAGGTTGACCAGATTGTGTTTTTATCTCTAACAGGTCAGAGTGTATAAAAAGTAGTTTATCTTAGCAAGAAACAGGTCACACCACTTGAAAGTCACCCTAAAGTTGTATTTTTAATGCATAAAACCTCCTGACACACTATTTAAAAAAAGTTACATTATTACTGAAATAGTATAAATTTATGAACCATATTTGTCACACTAACTATTTATTACAAGTTTTGGACAAAGTGTTCTAGGTCAACCTGGCCCGTAACATGACCTGTTTACCCACCCCACTCACTCATTTTGACACATATAGTAGATTCAATCAAAATGGTGGACGCTAAAAATGCACAAATTTACACATTGAGCATATCTAGATATGTTTAAAACGTACCTTGGCATTCTTAGTAGTTCGTGGTAGAATTCTAGTCCTGCACATATGGCATGCTCTTGGTTGCTTAGGATGAGAGAAATGAATGGGGCGACGGGGGTAAACTGAGAGATATGGTATCGACATTGTCCATCAAACCTCATACATTTTACCAGAATTGCCGCCAAGGAGATTATTTCTTCCAAGTTATCATTTCTTGGAACATTAAGAAGACTCAAAATCACGTTTGGTGAACTGATTGCAGCCAAGTGAGTGTTGTTTGTGGAGTAGTCAAAAGCAGTCACCAACACTTGGATAATCATTAGTGACGCAGTAGTGGGTGTCACAAAAAGGGATTTTAAGCGACTCTTGTAACAGCTTGAAGAACAAATGATCTTAATTAATACTGGCATGATTTGAAGAGTTTTGATCTCATTTGGAGATGGGTTTATTAAATAAATCAACACAGCTGCTTCATAAACATCTCTTTTCAAAGCATTTGCAAGATCACCGAGATTTAGCCCTTTCTTCTTTACATCCTCTATTACTGACCGATTCGATGATATAATACTTGTAAGTATAGACACTGATGCTCTTGTCACCCCTTCTTCTTTTGAAGTAGAAAGAGCCATTAGTAACTGATCCAAAATGACATCTTTTAGTAACGAGTATTTTAGTCCTGGTTTGCTTGCTAACATCTCATACACAGTCGTAATTTCAATTGTTGTTGAATCATCATCTTCGTGTCCTTCCAGTTTTTCTGAGAAGCATAACTTGGAAATTACTTTTTCCACGATCTCAGCTTGTTCAATCCTGTAACTAGTTTCACCACAAAATGAGATTTCATCTCTCCTTTGTGATATTTGAAAGCTTTGGCACGTGACTTCTTTTTCATCTTCCAAACAGTTCCAAAATTCTTGAGATTTTGACATTATATTTTCTGTTCCTGGTTGTTGCTGTTCGGTTGCACCTCTACGCAAGTTTCTCAATGATCTATCGAATTCATCTGCATATTCCTGATTATAATTTACAGCAGCAGTGAGTAACCACTATAAAATTATGACTTGAACACTATATGACTATATTGTTATAAATTTGTTTAGAGGCAGAAATTTCAACTCATTTACTTATGAACCGGTTGATTTGGGTTATCATTTGTCTCAAACGGGTCAAACATGTAAAAATGTAAAATCCAAAAAGAATAACTTAAAAGGAAATTGGCAAAACATTTCAAAAGTTCCCCAAAGTGTATTTTTATTTTTAATAAAGTATTAGACCTCCTAAATTTCTTTTTCCAAAAGAATTTAGTGTTAAGAAAAGAATATAACTTTAGCAATTAATTTTTACACACTATTTATTCATTAAAAAAAAACTGATCAAAAGGTGTTTAACGTCAACCCGGCCCGTTTTGACTGTTACCCAACCCGCCTAACTCTCTTGCTCTTTTGCCACATATTGTCAAACATGTATCTTTAGCAATCTACACCTTCCCTCCAAAAAGCATGTGATTTTTATTTTTTTTGGAATGATGGAGGGCTTGGTAAAAACTGGACATGAAAAAACGATGGGACTTTTTTGAGAAAACACCTCAAAATCATCATCATGTGCAAGATCACTGGCGTCTGAAAATAAGGATTGCGAATCTGACTGGTCTTCCAATAGAAGATCTTGGAGACGCTTGAGACTCGAGTTTTCTGGAACTTTCTTTGAAACAGAACCTTCTAATTTGCCATCATTTGCATTATGTTGAGGATGAACAATAGGATGCACCTTTACAGACTACATTAAAAAAAAACAATTTAATCTCATTTGCATATGTGCTATCTTCACAAGTTTAGATCGTGAGTACTGATATGTGCACTCACATTGTGATGATGATGATGCATATGCACATGTTGATACAAATTCGAAGATGACGTACTGCAGACCTTTGTATTCCTGCAATAAGCTAACAAAACTGGTAAAATGATGCTTTATACAAGAAACTTGAGTTTTTAGGCCAAACATACTAGTTTCTTTAATGAAATCTGAAATGAATTAAGTTTTCATCATTTTTAGCACAAAAATTAGAGAAAATTCTTTCTATATGCGTTTTGGTTTAGAGTTTACATTTTTGTGCAAAGTTTCTGAAAAATAAATAACTGACTTTGATTCCTAAATTGTTTTGTTTGACCATAAATATGTAATGGAATTCAAATATGAAATATATAGTTTTAATATGGCACCCATTTATTCTTTACATCATAATTAATACACATGAAGTTGTGAAGGTGTAAAGGTGTAATAATTGGTTTTCAGAAGCAAAGTAGTGGGGTGTTAGGGATTGCTTATTAAAACTTATATATATGTAATGTGGTTATTGAGTTTTGATACAATAAATAAGTAGTTTTAAGTGTCTTTAAGATTGTTTCTCCAAATTTATCTGAATACTTGAACATGAAATAAACAAATTTTGAATAATAGTAATTAACTACAAATTGTTGCTTATTCTAAACCGCTTATCCAATAATTCCAAAAGCCATTAGTAGTTCTAATAACCATATTATTCATTGTTATTCCTTATCTGCTTATTACGAGTTCTTATGCTAAAGTAAAATAAGCACTTTAAAAATAAGTTAGTTCCAAGCAGACAAACAACTATTTTAGAAATGAAATGAAGTAAAAGTTAAGCTTACCTAATAATTTCTTGAGATTTCTCATCATGATGTTGTTTCATCAACAAAGGATATTGCCCATAAGAAATAACTTGATGATACATTAACCAAGCCTTATAACTAGTAGCACCCCACTTCACACTTTCAAATTCCAACCCATTCTCCAACTCGGGTCTCAAAGGCGCGATGCACGACTCGACCATAGTATGATACAGCTCGGGTGCAAGCTCGGTCCTGACCAACCCCGGCAGCACCACCAATGCTTGAAGAAAATGCAATGCAACTTGAAGCTCGACCTCTTGCACTTTCCAAAGCATACACAAATAAAAATAAGAACAACAAACTAAATAAGCATTCGATATTCCATCCGTCATCCCATTCTCGTTCAAAGAAGCCGGTGCTTGAAGCATTTTCTCTGCTGTTTGAACTTGTTTCATACATTTTGATTGTATTGCAGCCTCTACATTTTGCATACCAAAGTAAAGATTCGAGAGTACTGATTGTTGGTCCAACGAGTCGTGTTTGTGAAGTTTGAGCTTTGATGAGCATTTTGTTTGTAGGATTTTTCGGGTTTTGGGGTTGGATATTATGGAGTTAATATGATGATTTATTAATGTTACGAGTCGGCGTAAGAGTTCGGGGTCTATGGATTCATGACAATGAAGATGATGTGATGAAGAAGAAGAAGATGAAGAAAATGAAGAAGAAGCAGAAGATGTGGAAGCCATTGAAGAAGAGATAATGAAAGAACTGCTGTTATGACTTATTATGAGAATGAAGAGGTAACATGTGTTCTTGTGACCCAAACTACAAAAACTTATTGGTCCCTCTGTTTCAACAACAGAATAGTTGATACAGACAAAATCTCTTCTAAATATGAGGGGATTTATATAGTTATTATCTTTTACTTTCTAAATACATAATAGTTGGCCTAGAAAAAGTGGTTAAATTTATTTATTTATTAGTTTTTTAAGTTATACTTTATCATAACACAATATAAAACGCAATATAAAAAATAATGTTTGGATTAGCTTATTAGTGTTATAGGTTGAAAACACAAGTTTTATTTTTTGAGATGTGTTTTGTTAAAATGAGTTTTCGAAATGGTGAGATTGAAAAAAAAATAAAAATAAAAAATGGATAAATTAAAATTGTCAAAACATGTTTATTAACTTTTACTTGACTTATTTATACTTGGGTTTAACATATCATCCATAAACGTAAAGTATTTGTTAAAAAAAAATAAAAATAAATGTAAAGCATGATGAGAACAACTTGGTTTTATAATCGGGTTTGTCAAGCCCGGTTTAACACAGTTGGTTTAACACAATCGGGTTTGCCAAACCTGTAAAGACACAAGTTTGACGAATCTAGGTTTAAAATGGGTCAAAGTGAAGACTTGTGTTTGTCAAGCCCGACTACAACATTTTTGAATTTTTTTTATTTTTATTTTAAAAAAAAAAAAAACCATCATTTGGGGGAAAAAAATACTTGGAAAATGTCATTACACAAAAAGAAAAAAAAAATTCTAAGTTAAAAGCTAAAAAGACACCCATCATGGCTTCTTGAAAAATGCTTTTGAAGCTTTTAAATGATATTAAACATAAGCT
>JAOEHQ010011742.1:0-16183 GCA_025447715.1 Asclepias incarnata
AACTTAATCAAAGTGCAACCTTTGTTTTTAGTGAAACTGATTCTTTTGATGGATGACCTTTTAATTATCTGTATTTCCTTCTAATCAATATTTACAATCGTTTCCACCGTCTACGGACACCCATTGCCCCGGTAATACCGGATTCCATTGTAGTTTATTTAAAGAGATTTCTAAAACCAAAAACTGACTTATGGTCATTAAACGTTACTTTTCTGTAAATACTTAAATAAGCAATTTTCTTAACAGACAGTCCCTGTGTTCGAACCTGGACTTACTTTTACCTATTCTATATACGAACGGGTCCACTGCCCGAGTGTGTGTATTAGTCAGTAATTAGGTAGTCTTTGTTATAAATTTTTAAACTAGATTTTACACATCAAGGCGGCATGTCGAAATGGGTTTGGTTTAAAGTAGGTTGAGTTAGGGTGATCTGCCAACACTTATTTTATATATAGTTTTTACAAATAATATCGACATGTTTCATTTTTTTTTGTTAAGCTTTCAACTTTGCATGTCAGACGTGTTGGAATACAAGTCATGTGGACCGGCTTTCATAATAAACAATTTGTGATGAATTTACTTGTGTTGTTCTACCTTCTATAACTTGGAACTTTGTGATGTATCCTCCAAGGTTCATATCCAAAACATTTTAGCTAAGTAATAACTATTATTCTTCATTTCCTAGGATATTGTCCATGTTTATGGTGCCATGCATGAAATGTATGCAATGTATTTGTATCTAAAATTTACTCCATATGTTGCTTTTGTTCTACATTCATGGTGTGATTAAAAAAATGTTGAAAGCAATTACATAATCCACAATAGGATACATTTAGTAATTGAGTGTGTTGTGTATATCAAGTTGCAACTTGATCAATTAAACTTAGTGAAATATAATGTGATGTATTGGTTTCTCAAATTTCAAGTTTCTGTATGGCTTACCCGAGCAACACATTTTTAATACTTATAGTTGACTAACAATTATATTCTTATTCGATGGTTATAAAATAAATTGCATACTCACGTGTACATTTGACAATTAACTCTCATCTTACGTTGCTCCTCAACCTTCTAAAGAAAATATTCTCATTATTCTGCGGCTTGCTATAGCTAAACTATTAGATAGAATATATACGATTTATGTTGGAATATTAATTCCTATACTTGTCTACGTGTAGGTAGAGGGTAGAATACTAATTGTGTTAGAATTAGTATTATATTAGTAATTGTTTAGGAAATAGTCTGGCATGATTGACAAAATGTTTAAGCAGTTGTATTAGGATTAGGACTCTCTAAACTTAGTGAAGCAAGCTAGTTTAGAAGCCTATAAATACCCTTCGATGTATCAGTTTTTGTGTAGATTTTTTGATCAATAAAGCTTAAAGTGTGTTGAGCTAAATCATTGTTTAACTGTTGTTAAATACCTGTTCATAACTTGAATTGGTATCAGAGCTAACCAGGTTGTTTCAATCCAGTCCTATAGATACTTCGAGTGGTGGAGCTATTGTTCATAAGCACGGGTTGTGGTTTTATTGTTTTATTCTCAGGCTAAATTCATTAACATACAGGAGGATAAAAGGGAGAAACATGGGGGATGCAGGGACGAGTAAAAAAAACAAAAGAGCCAGGACTATACGTGAAGTGTCCTATGTTATCTGCAACAAACTATACAGTATTGGGGATCCAGATGAAGATAGTTTTGAAGATACATAAGGTGTGGGATGCGATTGATCCAGGTTCTACAGATGAGACAAGGAATGACATGGCTATTAGATTGATTTTCCAAGGCATACCTGAATCTTTGATACTTCATATTGGTAGTAATGAATCGGCTAAAGACATGTTGAATGCAATAAAAACAAGGAACTTGAGTGCTGAAAGAGCAAAGGAGGGCAGGTTACAAACCCTCGTGGCTGGGTCTGACAACCTTAGGATGACAGAAAGTGAGACCATTGATGATGTTGCTGGAAAACTCTCGAGCATAGCTGCACAATATGTAGCATTAGGGAAGGAGATGAAAACTCACGACTTGTGAAAAAGCTTCTTCAATCAAGTATATACAGTTGATGACATCTTTGGAACAATTCTTAGACCTAAACAAGGTTGAATATGAAGAAGTTGAAGGTAGATTGAAAGCCTTTGAAGAACGAGTCAATGGTGATGGAATTCAAACAACTGAGCAGCAAAAGTTTTTATTCTCTAAAAACAATAAAAAAGAATAATGACTCATCAAGGGGTAAAGGAAAGTATAACAAAGGTCGAGGGCGCGGTAAGAGCAATGGTGAGGAAAGGATAAACCAGAGCTCGTAAACACAAGGACCAGGTAAGGGCACTCAAACTAAAAGATAGGTCTAAACTAATATGTTATCGTTGTGATAATGCAGGTCACTTTGCTTCAAAGTGCCCAAATAGACTAAATAAGAAACAAGAATCGAATCTTGTAGAAAAAATTGAACTCACTCTATTTATGCACGAGGAGGTGTATTTACATGAAAAGAAAGTGGTGCCGAGCAATTATCCGAATGATCCAGGGCATACGAATATTTGGTATCTTGATAATGGTGTCGGTAATCATATGACTGGAAACAAAGATTTCTTCAATGTCTTGAATAAAGAAATTGTAGGAAGAGTAAAGTTTGGAGATAGATCTTGTGTGCAGATAAAAGGAAAAGGATCTATATTGTTCAAGGGAAGAATAGGCGAACAAAGATTGTTGACATAAATTTATTATATTCATGATTTTAGGAGCAATATAATAAGTCTCAGCCAAGCTACTGAATTTGGATGTGATATTCGTATGAAAGACCAACTTCTGACTATGAAAGACTCAAGTGGCAGGTTGATTATGCGAGTTGAAAGATCAGAAAACAGGTTGTACAAGATTCAACTACAGGCAGTCACATCTTTCTGCCTTCAAACGATGACAAAAAACAGTACCAGGCGTTGGCATTCAAGGTTAGGGCATATAAGTTATAATGCCATGAATCTTATGTCAAAACAAAGAATGGTGGAAGGTTTACCTAATCTGTCACAAGATGACCAATTATGTGAGTCATACTTAGTTGGTAAACAAGCTAAGAAATCGTTTCCACAGGCATCAAAATACAGAGCAGCCAAGAGGTTAGAATTGGTCCATGGAGACTTGTGTGGACCAATTACACCCCTATCACTATCCGGAAATAGATATATCTTTAACCTAATCGATGATTCATCGAGTTATATGTGGACATATCTATTGAATGAAAAAAGTCAAGCTTTTGAAACCTTTGTAAAGTTCAAAGCTTTGATCGAAAAAGAAACAGGGGATGTGATAAAAGTTTTAAGAACCGATTATGTGAAACTAATGGGTAAAACGACACTTGACAGCGCCATATACATCTCAACAAAACGGCGTGGTTAAAATCCGGAATCGAACTTTAATGGATATGACTAGGTGTATTATGAAATCAATGAATATACCGAAGTACTTTTGGGCAGTAGCAGTGAAACATTCAACTTATGTTATTAATCGTGTGTATACGAGATCACTGGAAGGATTAACCCCCTATGAAAGCTTCAATCGCAGAAAACCTAATGTCGGGCATTTTAGGGTTTTTGGGTGTGTTGCCTATGTGAAAACTGAAAAGTCGAAGAAATTAGATGACAAGTCTATGAAACTGGTTCATATAGGTGTGGAACCTAATACAAAAACCTATCGACTTTATGATCCAACTTGCCGAAAATTAATAATAAGTCGTGACATTAAAAACGATGGTGGGTTGAAAAAACCGGTGATGCTGATAATGTTGCTATCCCCAATTCATACCCGACACAAGAAGTGGTAACCCAGATACCATTCAGTGACCCGGGTCTCATAAGTGATGGCGAAACCCAAAGTGAACAGGCCCAAGAAAGTAATGTAGATGATGATTCGGTTAACGGGTTAGGTAATGAGCCCATTGACATTGATCAGCCCAATCCCATTAATGATGAACATGCTCAAGCAGATAATCCGGGGGGAAATTGGTCTAATGATCTACGCTGGAGCTCAAGAACTAGGGTTCTTCCCACATATTTGCAAAACGATTTTGTTCTTAGTGGTGAGACATTATTACTAACAATTGATGGTGAACCCACATCATTTCTGGAGGCAAAGGGAAAATCAGAATGGGTGAAAGCAATGAAGGAGAAGATCGATTCCATCGAAAAAAACAGAACATGGAAGTTCATGGGATTACCAAAAGGTGCGAAATCTATTGGGTTAAAATGGGTTTTCAAACCGAAGAAAAATGCAGATAAAACCTCAAATAAGCACATAACTCAATTTGAAGAGGTGTTTGCACCTGTTGCACGAATAGAGACCATTCGCTTATTGATATGTTTGGTGGCATCAAAGGGTTGGGAAATTCATCATTTAGAGGTAAAAATTGTGCTTCTAAACGGGGACCTGAAAGAAGAAGTGTACGTTGATCAACCCGAGGGTTTCATTCAAAAGGGGCAGGAAAACAAAGTCTACCGTTTGTTTAAAGCTTTGTATGGATTGAGGCAAGCTCCACGAGCTTGGAATACAAAATTAGACCAAGTATTAAAAGAGATGAAGTTCATGCGATACACAAAAGAGCAGGCTGTGTATCAAAAAAAATGAAGGTAACCATATACTAATCCTGGTTGTCTATGTTGATGATTTGTTTGTTACAGGCTCGAGCTTAAAGATGATTGTTGAGTTCAAGGTGGCTATGGACACAACGTTTGCCATGTCTGATTTAGGCAAACTCAAGTATTACTTAGGTATATAAGTAAAGCAATCAAATGAAGGCATAACAATAAATCAGTTTGGATATGCTAAACGTATTCTTGAGGAAGTAGGAATGGATGCATGTAATGCAACTTTGGTTCCTATGAATCCTGGAACTAAGTTGTCAAAGGCAGAAGATGAGCAAGAGATCGACTCTACCAAGTTTAGAAAGATCATTGGTTGCTTAAGATACATCCTACACATTCGACCTGACTTAGCATACTCAGTGAGAGTACTAAGCACTTGCATTGTCCAAGAGAAAGCTATGGATTAGCTGTGAAGTAAGTTTTGAGGTATTTTAAGGGGACGACACATTATGGGATAACATATAAACGTGGTGGTGACTGTAAGTTAGTTGGATACAGTGATAATAGTCATAATGTTGATCCAGTTGATGGGAAGAGCACCACGGGTCACATATTTTATCTTGGATCATCTCCAATTACTTGGCGTTCTCAGAAACAGAACACCGTGGCACTCTCATCATGTGAAGCAGAGTTTATAGCTACCACAACAACAGCATGCCAAGCAATATGGTTACAAGAACTTCTTGGTGAGAGTACAAGTTTGAATTATGAGCTCGTGATCATTAAGATCGACAACAAATCAGCAGTAGCCTTAACCAAAAATCTAGTGTTTCATGGAAAGAGTAAACACATTAATACTCGCTACCACTTCATTCGAGAATGTGTTGAGAATGGAGAATGGCTTGGTAACGGTGGAACATGTAGCAGGGGATAAGCAGTTGACGGATATCTTGACTAAGTCTTTAGCCAGGATCAAATTTCAACAAATGGTGAGCATGATTGGCGTGGTTGCCCATCCTGTTTTCAGATTTTAGACTAGCTGAAGATGTCAAGACTCTCTTAATTCATGTCGGAATTAAGGGGGAGTTTGTTGGAATATTAATTCATGTACTTGTCTACGTGTAGGTAGATAATTAAGAGGGTAGAATACTAATTGTGTTAGAATTAGTATTAGTAATTGTTTAAGAAATAGTCTGGGGTGATGGACAAAATTTTAGGCAGTTGTATTAGGATTAGGACTTTCTAAACTTGGTGAGCAAGTTTAGAAGCCTATAAATACCCCTCGATGTATCCGTTTTTTGTGTAGATTTTCTGATCAATAAAGCTTAAAGTGTGTTGAGCTAAATAATTGTTTTATTGTCTTTAAATACCTGTTCATAACTTGAATTTATACATATGCATTTTCCCCATTCAATTACATTTTTTACATCCATTTTTTACGTTCATTTTTCCTACAAATAAAATAACAAAACACACATTACAAATCAATAATATCTATATCCAAATCTTTTATCAACGTTATCTTGAACAATTATATAACAACCAGTGCATCATGCGGGTAAAATACCTAGTATATATATATATATAGGGAAATGCTAAATGCAGCCTTTAGGGCTGTAGTTAACGTGTATAAAAAAGTTATATTTTTCATATCAAAAGCTCACCCCCTAAATTTTATGGTAAATGTACAACTATTTAATGCACCTTATATACAGCCCTAAGAGCTTTGTTTAGCAAAACCCATATATATATATATATATATATAGGGTTTTGCTAACTAGTAATGAACTTTGAGTTTCTTAAAATAGAGAAATATATATTTATGATTCAGTTTAAAATGATAAGAATTAACTTGATTTAATGACTATTAAATGCACTTTATGATCCGGAGGCACTAGTTAGCAAATCCCATATATATAAAGATAACATATATAATAGTAATAGTAATAATAATAATAATAATAATAATAATAATAATAATAATGGATATGTATATTGGCGGATGGCACATTTTTGTTGGGACAAAGAACTTTTTTTTTTCTTCTTTTTTTAAAGCAAAAAAATGTTTATTTAAGGACAAAACCCCAACCACGTTTAAAAGTTGTTATTCCATCCAAGCCCAAGTGTATTAAATATTTAGTCTGTTAAGTATATATGGTTTTTCGGGTTGTTTACTGTTCATAGATAGGTGGTTCAACCTCGTGTGTTGCCATGAGTATTTGTTTTCTTTTTTAAGGGCAATAACGCACCAACATATATATGTTTACTCAAATGAATCACGAGGGGAAAAAAATTTAATGGAAAAACCCAAAAATCAAAAGAAAACAAAAAAATGCAACCAAAAGAATTAAAAGAAAACGGATAAAATTATATGTAAAACAAAATTTTATAAAAAAAAACAGATTAAAAAAATGTGTCAAAGCATTAAAAAAGAAACAAAAACATTATATAAAAAAAGTTAGAAAACTTAAAAATACAAAAGAAATATAAAAGAAAACAAAATGTCAAAAAAAAACCCAAAAATAAAAATCTAAACAAAAACTATAACAAAAAGTTTTTTAAAAATTATTGAAATAAAAATATGTTAATTAAATTAATTTTATATAAAAACAAAGAAAAGAAATTAAAGGCAATATCACTATTCACATCCATTTGTATTAATTAGAGGGGTATCCGCGCAATGCGACAGTGGTGGCTGCGGTGTGGTGGTGGCCCGGTGGTTGTAGCGACGGGTGGTGGTGGTGACGGCGCCGAGTAGTGTAGGTAATTGATGTAAATGTAATTGATGTAAAGGGGTTGTGTAGATGTTTTAAGAGATAAGAGATATATGATGTAATTGTGTAAATATATAAGAGGGGCAATATCGGTATTTTCCATATCCAAATTTTATAACTTTCAACTGGGGTTTGGAATTTTTAATAAGTAGTATAGATAGATAAATGATATAATTACAATTTTTAAGGTAAATTATACGGATCATACTTGAAGACATGAAGTATACCCCCAAATTATTGGTTTCATATATGCAATTTGGAAATTACGCCATTCATGCCTCAATTTGTCAATTTTGCACTCGGATCATACTGAGACAATCGGCCGTCACTTAACAGCCAAAGTGATGGAAGTGATGGACGTAAAGCTCAGGTATGATCCGAGTATAAAATCGACAAATTGAAACCAGTAATTTAAGGTATACTTCGATATAATTTATCCCGATTATTATTATCCGTAACATATATCCTTGTCATTTGTCAAGCAACATTATCCAAACAACAATAAATAAATAAATAAAAATAATTTCAAAGCTTCTAAAACAAAAATTATTTTGTTTATATCTATTTCTCCCCCAACTGCAACTTACACCGATCTGAATCATCACTGCTCTCTCTCTCTCTCACGCACACTTATTATTAGGGTTTTTTAATTAATTGTTAATTAATTAGTTAATTAATTCAGCTGTTATGCTAATTATTTAATTCGAATTATCGAGATTTTGCAATTTCTTATGGCGAATACAAATTTTCAATCCACCTTAAGGTACTTTAATGTTATTCAATTTCCATGTATCTTCATTTCTATTATATATATATAATTTTTTTTATTGATTTTTCTGTTAATTATTTTAGTATAGAATTTTTAGTGTGAATTTATTTACTTTATAAGGAATTTGAGGTCAACGCCATATTATATGATTTCTAGCTCAATAGCTACACACACACACACACATATATATATATATATATATACATATAGGGTTTTGCTAATGACAGCCCTATGTGTTGCCATGCATAAAACTGTTCATAAAATTCGGGGTGGGCTTTTTATACAGAAGCTACAACCTTTTTATGCATGTATTGACAACCCCTAGGGCTGTCATTAGAAAAATCCATATATATATATATATATATATATATATACAGAGTGAGATGTGTATCAGAATGTCTCGGTGATAGTAGCCTAGTGGTCGGGGACATGCAACATAAAAGCGGATGCCAGATTGTCAGGGATTCAAATCCTGGCAGTGGGATCGGTCCGTGGGGACAAATAATGAGTCGGTTATTCATATACTAGAACGCGGTTAGGCTTATTTGATTGTATGCATTAACTGATTATAGGAGGTCGACACATCACTAGAACCATAGAGAAGGCCTTAAAAATGCATCAATACTGGTTTGTGCATCATAAAAATCGGTTTTCCCGTCAAAAAACATGTTTTTTATAATCATATTTTTTGTGTCTCTTGTTGTTGTGTAAATGTGATGTACATTCCGAACTTTGGGCAAAAACGTGAATCATAAAAAACAAAGATGTAACTCTTTTTTTTTATTTTTTATTTTATTTTTTATACTGGAAAACGGTATCTGCAACAACGATTAACAACTGGGAAAGAACGGGATTTTTTTATATAAAAAAAGTGAGAATTTGTATCAACTTTTAGATTTAAGTAAAAATGATGAAAGCAATTAGGGACCTCAAGTCAATGGCGTGTTATGTTCTTTGTTTCTAAGCTATATTAGAAGGGGATTGTGCTGTTTATTGTAATACCGGTAATAGAAATATTAAATTCACAAGGTAAAAGGTTATAAATGAGCCGATTATAGGATGTTGACACATATATGATTAATAAAGGTGTGTTTGCTGCTTTGATGTTTTAATAAGACGTTTTGGGTTCAACATGCATAAAAGCTATGTACAGCATGCAGCTTATAGAAATGTAACCTCTTCTTAATGTTCGGAGACTTACTTTTTCGGTTTTGTTTTATCTTTCTACAGTCATTAGAGTTATGATGACAGTTGAGTTGCTACCTGTTCCGCTAAATGGTAAGCGGAAGATATGAGAATCTTGGAGCATAGAAAGAACTTGTTCGTTCATGGAGAATTTAGGGATGATGATTGGTCCAAATGGATTAATAAGAAGGCATGAATTTGTAAGGATCCTTATTCAGTGTTTATACTCATTAGGCTATGATAAATCTGCAGCTTGTTTGGAATTAGAGTCCGGGATTTCATGTAAATCTTCTGAATTCAAGTTGTTTGAATCGATGGTCCTTGGTTCTGATTGGGAGGGTTGTATTAATAACCTGTATGGGATCAAGGACATGACTGATGAACAAAGAGATGCTGCTTTGTTTCTTGTTTCGCAACAGTACTTATTGGAGTGTTTGGGCCGAGGGGATGACTCATTAGCTTTGTCCCTTTTGCATAAACAAATATCAAAATTGAAAGTGGGCAGAGAGAAAGTGCACAAGCTTGCTTTTAGTTTGTTTTCACTTGGAGAGTTGGGTTTGAATAAAGTTCACGATGGTGGTGATGTTTTTCATGAATTAAGAAAAAACTTAATCAATGAATTGGAGAAATTGCTTCCTCCACCAATCACCGTGCCTGATAGAAGATTGGAATATCTGATTGAAAATGTCGTTGGTTCCCAAATTGATTCGTGCATCTACCACAATTCTCTTGATCCAGTATCACTATATAAGGACCATCGATGTGGCAGGGATCAGATCCCTACAGAAACTGTTCAGGTGTGAATTCAATTTCCAAGCCATGTACTGTCCACATGGCGTGCTTCAGTTTGTATTTATTTTTTCGTGAATGGTTCGCACATGATAGAGTATGTATATTCGTCAACACTCTAGTACATGCAAATCAGTTTATTTAACGTCATTTGTGAATTTTTTTAACTTGTGAGCGCTTGTTTAGGGTAATTATCTAACCGAGCGATGGACGGAGTAATATCTTTGAACTTATTGCAGATTTTGTCCGACCACAAGAACGAAGTCTGGTTTGTACAGTTCTCTAACAACGGGAATTATCTAGCATCTTCATCAAGTGATTGTACAGCCATTATTTGGAAGGTAAATATTATGTCCTTGTCAAAATTGATATTCTGGAGATGCTACTTAGGCTTAGCTGGTAGTTTGTTTAACTTATAGGGTTTATTGCCTAGAATACCCACGTAGTTTTCCATTTGTGCCTTCCAGATGATCGAACTTTTCTTAGTCCAATTAGGCCACTAAAAGGTGGTCTTGTGTAAACGTTTAAAATCGATTATTTTCATTACACATTTATCATGTAATTATAAAAAATACTCGCTTTAAAACCATATTCTTTCTACAATAGAAATCTTATAATGACTCAAGAGGGACACAAAGCCATCTTTTAGTGGCCTAATTAAATGAAAGCAGTTTGGTGGCCTGGAAGGGACAAATGGAATAGTACGTGGGTTTCTTGCAATAACCCTTAAAGTATAGGTTACTTATAAACACAAGGAAAATCGAATGAGTTTTTTATTTGCTCATTTATGAATTGCTTTTCTGAATGAGCAAATTACATTCCTTATGTAAACTTTTCTTCATATTTATTTGGTCAGAGAATATATATTAGATTGGATCTTGTATTGTTCTTACGTGATACATATGTAAAATACGGAGAATGACAGATATCAAATACTTCGTATTATTCGTTTTACTGAAGCAAATTGCTTTTATGTTATGTTGCTCGTTAAGGTTTAAGAGAGTCTGTAACGTTTACTTATTATCTATTCCCGGTATTCGTTGTAACTGGTTTCATTTATATTGAATTGGAAAGGTGTCCAGTAGTGGCTGGTTAATGAACCACGGGTTTCTAATTGGGGTTCATGGATCGAATTAGGAATGAAGAAGTGTGCTTGTAGAAATAACATGTGCCTTCAAACTTTGAATATACTCAACGAGTTATGTAGAGATGTAATATTAATTACTAAATGTCTTCAGAACCCGTAAAGATGTCAACAATAAAAGCTTGATGCTTTGCTGTAATCTGCCACCAATGTTTATTTATTACATCGAAACAGGCTAATGTTATAATGGCAAAACACTAACACCTATGTTTTCTTAAATAGGTAATAAATACACACCTATGATTTGTTACATAATGCATCCACATCACAAGGAGTTACTCGAAGAGCCTCACTGGTTAGGTCAAAATAGGGTCAAGAGAGTCCATATACTTCCTATTTTACCCATACAAGTAAAACACTAAGATTATTGTATAACTCATAGTGGCAACGAAATGAACCTTTGAACTTCTATTGGAAAACATTAAGTTTGAATACTTGTATGGATATTATCATCATAATGAATATGTATTGATCGTTAGGAGTGCCAAAAGCAGGTAAAAATGCACATGCTACTTCTTATCGTCTTGAATTAATTTATTGCTTGAGCTCAAAAATAGCTTGGAAGCATATTATATTCTTTCAGTTGCAAATGACACTGTAAGCAAATCATCTAACACTGGGATAAGATATGAATGCATAAGATTTTGTTATATATTGTCTTTTGTCATGCACTAGCATTAGGAGACTGAATGTAATCCGTAACATTCACTTGTCTGTTCAATTCTTCAGGGAAGTTAAACTTCTTAACTATGCACAACAGGGGAGTTGGGCACTTAATCTCATAGTGGCTTGAGTGCCTCCAACTGCCATCTCAGGTGAGACATATGTGTTCCATTTGACATGTCAGACCAATCTGATGGACTGTAGAATGGTTAATTTACTGAAGTTTTTGAACCTTCTATAACCAATGACACGATGTATGTTTTAACCCCAAAAAGCCTTTAGGACTTTTCAACTCTGACCTAAATCATATGCTCTTATCAACTGGAATTTTATTATTTTGTTGAATCTTGACCTTGTTTCTCTTTAACCGGATTGATCATCGTGGAGACAGGTCAACCTTTGTTATGCATGAATTATCTATATATGTCGTGCTCATTCATACATGTGTCTACTCAACTTGTTTTGCTTTCTTGATTTCATGTGGTAATTCGTGTTTTCTGAATCCATATTCTTGAAAGTGTTGGTGCAGGTACTAGAAGATTCCAAGTTGGCTCTGAAACATACATTAAGAAGCCACCAAAATCCTGTTTCTTTTGTAGCGTGGAGCCCAGATGACACGATGCTGCTGACATGTGGCAACGCAGAAGTTCTTAGGCTTTGGGATGTGGAAACAGGTACATGTAAGCACACATTTGGTGATAGTGGCTTCCTTGTTAGCTCGTGTGCATGGTTCCCGGACTCGAACCGACTTGTGTGTGGCAGTTCTGACCCCAAAAAGGGGATTTGCATGTGGGATTGTGAAGGAAACGAGATCAAGGCATGGAGAGGGATGAGGATGCCTAAAGTGTCAGATATTGCTGTTACCCCAAATGGAGAAAATTTAATCAGTATTTTCTCAGATAGGGATATCCAGATATTAAATGTGGGCACAAATGCTGAACGGGTTATCTCTGAAGAGCATCCGATCACATCCCTTTCTATTTCGGGAGATAGTAAGTATTTGATTGTCAACTTAAACAGCCAAGAGATCCATATGTGGGATGTTGAAGGGTCTTGGGAAAAACCCTTGAGGTATAAGGGCCACAGGCAACACAAGTATGTCATACGTTCTTGCTTTGGTGGGGTCAATGGCACGTTTATTGCTAGTGGTAGCGAGAATTCACAGGTATGCTACATTCATACTTATGTCTAAATGAACTTCTATCTCCCTATTTGATACATGATATGCTTTTGTATCTCATTGTCTCCTTAAAAACTGGGAAACATCTAGTGAAACCAACCACATGCACAGTTGATTGTCATTATGAAATATGAATTATGACCAGAGGTGACAAGATAGGGGTTCCGTGGGTTGCATAATGAATCAATTTGGGGTTGAGTTGTAGTAAGTCGTTTTTAGTATCGGCTGGGTTGGCCCACGAACGCTTTTTCGTTCATCTTTAGAAAAAAATTTATATGAAAGATTGTGTCATTAATTATGATTGTGAAAACTATTTTTTGAAAACAATACTTCCAAATCTGTGAATAAAACGGTTTAGTTGGTTGTATGCTTTAGAGCTTTACTTTGGGTGACTATCTGTTTGACCCATTTAACCCATTTTCCTTTAAGCTATTTTATTTTACCATATCAGATGAACACGAATCAAATGGGCCATTCATATATAAATGCATCAAAATTTCCACCTCCAAAATATGCTTGTATTTTGCTGTCACCACGACAATCGGTAAACTATCTATTGAAACTGCATACAAAATATAATTGATTTTTCTATTTATGAATTATAAGACCATTCTGCTTGTGCCAAGAATATAGCAACCTTTGATTCTTGGTTTCGACTGGTCTCTTTATTACCCAAAAGTAGACATGTATCGTGACTTGAAGTCCAAATAATCAGTACGGCTATTTAGAAAAAATGATTCAAGACCAAAATAACCAGATTTAGTGAAGTAGGTAAGAAGTTGCCTACTGGAAACCTAACTTTAAACAACTGTATTTAATTATCTCCTAATACTGTTATGCAATAGCCAATTTTGAAAACACGCATCCAAAAGCTTTCCAGTCATGTGCATCAATCATTCTCTTTGTGGTAGCAGGTGTATATTTGGAATAGACGTAATTCTGATCCAATCGAGGTGCTATCTGGCCATTTAATGACAGTTAACTGTGTGAGCTGGAATCCCAAGAGACACCAAATGCTAGCTTCCGCTAGCGATGATCAAACCATACGCATATGGGGCCCAAATCGATCAGAGAAGACATGTAACCAAAAGTTATAGTTACTCAAAACATCTTTCGTTTTCTTATATGTTTTTTGTTGATACATAGTATTTTGTGTATCCATATATTTTCACTTCTGGTGCTTTGGTTTCTGTCTTCAGTGTAAAGAATTTGGTTCTACTATCGGCATCTAGTTTGCTGCTTCTTTCTGTTTGTTTTGTAGTTAAGAAATAAATGTATGATCCTTGTAAGATCGGTAAATATTTGCTTTCAACAATGAACACAAGCCTTTATGGTTTTTTCCTTGTATTATTAGCAGTTTATGTGACGGAAGTATACTTAAATTCATATGATTTGCGTTTCAATCTGATTCTTAAACAAATGATGGGCATACAACAGGAAGAGCTATACAACTCTAGGTTTTTTCAGAAGAAGGAACAACCGAACAAGATGTGTACATCACATTCCAACATTGTCATAATCTGATGGTCAGGCAAACTAAGAAGGGAAGATGAGCCTCCAGCTATTGTAGCTACAATTATTGGACCTGACAAGAGGTCTGAGTTGTCTTCAGGTTCAGCATTGTTTGTGGTGGCAGTTATGTAGTTTTTCCAGCAAGAGAAAAAGACATAGGGTTCAAATGCTTTGAAATACCTGAACTTCGTTTTCTCTGTTATTTCATGATTCGTCTTTCTCTATATCAACTTCTATGATGTTGAAAAGTTTTACAGTAACACAGAAAAAAAAAATCAAAAACAAATATTGTTTCAAAATCCATAATTTTTGGCCCTAAAGAACCACAAAAGGTCGTCGTCAAAAGCCCTTCCTCTGATATTTCAATGGTTTGTATTTCTCTATATCGGCTTCTAGAGTTCTGTGTCTTGTAGCCGTACGTTATAATTGGTGCCCAACTACCCAATATAACCAAGAGACAAATATCATGAAGGGCACCAATATAACCAAAATCATTGAGTTACTTTTCCTTGGTGCCAACCACCCAATATGAATGAGAACTGCAAATTAACTGTTACACCAATTATCGCCATCTAAAAGATACTTACAGATATTGAATTGTCTAAAATGCTCTTTTAACACAACAAGTAGACAAACATCGTCAAAATTATCTTCTACTTTTATTGTCATATGCCCGATTCTCCAACCAAATTTACTCGAGCAATGATAGGCTTTTCTGAATACTGCAAATACTAACAAGCTTGCTTTCATCTTCTATTTTTTTGTAATAATAAGAACTTGCTTAAATTTTTGTCATGGAAGATTATATATCTCTACTATCTACTACAGGAGATAGAAGCAATACATCAGCAAAGCTGATGTGTCAAAAAATTAGACTTGCCACATTGGATTTGTGATGTCATAGGTGATGAAATTTGTGTATTTGATAGTGAAATTAGTGTGTGTTTATATATGTTTATATAATAATCTGTATATCTCATCTAGGGGCGGGATTTTAATTGAGCGGGCTTTCAAAATTGAACTCCAAACTTATGTTTTCATTCCACATTCTCTCTCCATTCTTTATTTCCGTTCTTTCGTGAGAAGCTTTCATCTTCTCCATTCTTATTTTTTTTTCTATTGATATAAACTCAACCATACCAGATTTAAAAACAACCAATCTACTAAATAATTTAAGATCAAAGAGGGATAACGGGAAATAAAGACGAAGAACCGGTTGTTTTGGGTGACTCGGCGGCTATCAATAATTATGGTTTTTCAAAATTAGGGTTCGATGCTAAAGATTTCATAGAAGCTGCTTTTATGGAATAACCATCACAAGATCCCATTTTTAAGGTTTATTTAGTTCAAAATTTGCATCTTTTTTGTGTTAGCCTTTCATTTTTAAGGTTTATTTATTTCAAAGATAATCTTTCATTTCTTTTTTTTTATTATTAAGCAAATGTGAGATTTTGCCATGGATAACAACCTAATTTTGTTGTTTGTGTATATTTATTTCTCTTCATTTAATCTTAATTATTTTTTTTTTTTGTTGAATTAATAGATGAGATTTTCTTTTCTACAAGAAAGGAAGAAGAAGCAGTTAT
>JAOEHQ010011753.1:0-16177 GCA_025447715.1 Asclepias incarnata
TCTCTCTCTCTCTCTCTCTCTCTCTCTCTCTCTCTCTCTCTCTCTCTCTCTCTCTCTCTCTCTCTCTCTCTCTCTATATATATATATATATATATATATATAACCATCATAAGTATAAACTACAACAAGCATTGGTTCATTGTTCTTCTCTCGACTCGAATGAGTTTGTGACTCGCCTTGACTCGGACCGAGTCGCACCCTGACTCGTAAGAGTTGGGAGCAAATAAGAGTCACCTACAGAGTTGCCTCGTTTTTCGTAAGAGTCTAACAACTATGCATATATCATATATGGTCATTAGAAAATTCAAAATTTGATGATCATATGTGAACAACTTTTGAAAGTTCACGACCATGTTTAAACAATACTTGAAAGTTTGATGGTAATAAAAAAAATACGATATACATATGTGGACAAAATTTAAAAGTTCATTGGACAACTAAATCAATTAAAAAAATACATATTCTAACTATATATAAAAAGAAAATACATTGGCATTTCAAGTCTTTATTATTTAATTGCAAACCAAAACTTACTCAATGTTGGCTTTGAATTTTCGAAAGAATTAGCGTAGTAGTCTTGAAGAAAGGTTAAACTATAAAGAAATATTACTCATTAAAAAATTACAGTAGCAAAATTGTGAGTTTGCAAATGATACGGTTTAAAGTTAGTTGATCATCCACATTAATAATCTTTTATATTTAAATACTTTTTTCTCCATCCTCGTGATATTAATTATTGAGAAACTAGAAATGTACCCGCGTGATACGTGGTGGTGGATTATTTTTCAAAAAATTTAAATTACAGCGTATATATATGAAATTCGTAAACTTCATTTAGTACATGCATCAAAAGATGATGGTGGTCGACAGCCGGCTTCGCCGACTCCTGATTCTAGATTGCATAATATACGGGTATATAAAAAATGTGTTTGTTATTATTGTTAGAGTATTTAAAATTGATTATGTAAATTAATATAAAAATAAATATAACTAATTAATATATAAATAATATAATTATAAATACTAAATGATATGATAAATAAGAAAATATTTAAATTTTTTAAAAATTAAGACACCACCTATTTGATTTATAATATAGTATAGATATAGATATAGATATTTTATAAAATATTAAAAAATTTATAAGTTGATTTAAGTATTTAGCTTTTCTCTAAAGCAAGACAATGAAATGACCTTTACCTGTTTGCTTACAAAATTCCAAAATAAAAGGCCAAGATTAAATATAAAAGTCTTAATCTTGACTCAGTTATAAGACGACTCTTTTAAAACTCAAATTGGTCAATCCTACAAAATAGTTGCTTAATGATAGGGATAGATTCATTATCACAAAACCTAAGCAAATCACACTAATTCATTCTACAAAACTAGCATATGGCCTCCACAATGCAGCGGAAAAAAATGTTTCTTTTGATGGTGTCGAATTTTTTTGATGACAGTTATTGCATGTAATTTAACGGTGTGAAAGATTTTTTTTGTTTGAAAAACTAATGGTGTGGAAAATAACACGATTTATTAATACGTTTAGATTTAAAAATTTAAACATGTTTTTTTGTATTTTAAATAGCATAAAGTCCGGTTATTTTTATAAAAGTTGTTTTATGTTATTTTCATAACTGAAATAAAAAATATAATTAAAATAAAACAAGTTGGTAATTAAATGAGTTAATTATAAAAAACGAAAAGTTTGAGTATACATATAAGAAAACTATTGATTAACTTTGATGTGTAAAGGTATGTTTGTAATTTCCAATATTAAATTATAAGAGTCTAAATAAAAGTGTAACATCTTTATAATGAACTAGCATAATGCTCGCACAATATAGTAGTATGAAATCCTTTCTCTTGGGGTAAAATCTAGAGTTCAATCCTTAAATACGTCTATTCAACTCAGCCGTTCAAAAATAATAATAATAGGATGAGAAGAAAATAAAATCTTGAAAATATGAAATATGGATGGGTAAAATCAAGACTTGAAACTTTTTTTTTTCAAGACACCTAAATAAATGATCAGTCATTAATCGATGTAGCCAGGATTGTTTAGCTCGAACGCAGCCAATTAAAAGATGTAGTTAACTGAAATGGTGATGGGATGCATAAAACTAAAACATACCACATGATGAGTATGTATATGAAGATTAAGAGACTAAAAATTTAGAATTTGTAATTTCATTCAGGACTTGAGAGTATTTGTCGAGTCTTGTGCACATACTTCCTGGGTATCAATGTATACGAATGTATTGAGGTTACTTGTGCAAGGATGAGTTACGACCTGCAGAAGGTTGAGATCCATTGTTGGCAGCTGCATCTTCGGTTCTCACTCTCCTGTAAAATAGCACATAAGCAGCGTTTGACTTCACATCATCTTCATTAATCAGAGATATATGGCTGTCATCAAAGTTGTACCACCGATTTTCCTCAATAAGCTGTATGAGAGTATGAGACAAACGAAATTGATCAGAAGTTTAGTTTATAAACAATAGTATTGCAAACTAACGCTAGGATTAGATATGCCAATTTTGACTTCCGTTGTGTTATATCTCTAAGTCTAACGGGTCAAATGCGTTAAACTCAAGAATTTAGGTTGAAGAAATCAGATCAAATAGAAGCAGCGGTAGCAAGTCATCCAAAATGTATACAAATGCATACAATATCCTATATGGCTTTATTAAAAACTAGTTGGTTGCTGCCCGCGCATTGCATCGGGAACAACTTTTTTTGTAAACCTGCATAATCATATAATATACAAATAAATAAAAAGTGATCCCCTTGTACATGTTTTAACACATAAAACTCTGCTATATGTGTTTAAAACACGAAGGCTTATCAAGGATTACATGTTGATAAGCATTCAAAAATAATTCACTTTTGCAAAAAAGGTTAGGGTTAAAAACTTTAACATGACAATAGGTACTACCAGACAACATTAAACAAATAGCTAAACAATGCAACATAAATTTTAAAAGCTAAAACCATTAAAACAAAAAATAAAAGTCAGTGAAAAGTTAAAAAAGAAAAAAATCAGAACCAAAAAAAGGGAAAAAAAAAAAGCACTAAAAAAAAAAAAGTGGGCCCCATGGTTACTGTAGCTAAGGCTACTTATATTGTTATATATAATAATAATAATAATAATAATAATAATAATAATAATGTCATCATTTTGTACTCGTATTTAGCGGTAAGAAAGATTAGATAAATAATGTATCTGTAGTCAGCCAACTCAGCCCAGATTGTTTCCACCCACACTTAAAACTCATCCATTTTGATATATGCTACCCAACCTGTACATTTAGTCACCTCTAGCTATTATCAGAAACTGAGCACACAATAGCTGTATCAACTGAAGAACCCAAGCCACCGAATTTCATGGTACAATAATTTGGCTAAACTTGACTGGATATGATTGTTTGCTTTATTAAATTTAGTAACACATACATCGACAGAAGATCAGCTCCTATGGTATTTAAAAATGGAAAAATACGAGACAAAAAAGTCGAAAATATAAAAGTGTCGCCCCTTTATCATGACGCTTTTCTTAGACAATTTGCAAATCTCCATATTAGAGATAGCAAGATGTGTGGGTTGGTTTACGAGTCAAAACTGGTAATGGGCAAAAAGTGTAGCATAGGAATGAGAACAAGAGCTAACAACACTTGAAATTTTCAGGTTTACAAACTGACCTTGATATGTGCAGTATAGTGGCCACTTCCCATGCTGCCATAATGATTGGTTAAGGCATAAAGTTCATATACTTGACGAATCGAGTTGTTTTTGTTTGCAATGTAATTCGTCAAGTCGAAATCATGAATAGGGAAGTTGACAAATGTTTCTAGCTTATGCTTCATGGATCTGCTATACGAGAATCTTTTTAAATGGATCACGAGCACTTCCGGAAGCCTCCAAAGATCCAACTTTTTACTCGCTTGCCTTCGTTCTTTGCATCGAGGGCAGAACCTTCACCAACAACACGTCAAGATTATGAACACCACAATTAATAACGAAAACCCAAGCAGATAAAATTTCTTCCTTGTGAATATTGTGACAAAAGGTAAAGTTGAAAAACTTGATACATACCACAAAGAAAACATAAAATTTTGGATATCAAGCACAAGAAATATTAGACCACTGGAAGTGGTGATTTGACCCTATGAATAATTCGATCTGGGTTGTGTTTTATTTCAAACAGGTCCAATGGACCAAATAGAAAAGCTAGTCAAAAGGAAAACCTAGGAAACAGCTCAAAAGTATCCCAAAGAGTATTTTAAATATACACAACCCCCAATGCCTAACAACAAAAACTAGAATAATGTTTTAAAAATATACATTTCGACATTTCGTAACCATATGTGACGAACTAACTAATTATTAAAAAGAAGCTCTTTAACAGTGGAAAAATAGTGTTTCGATTCAACTCAACAGATCCAATGTGTTTTGACCCGACCAAAAATAAAACAAACACATTTACTCAACCCACCCATTTTTGCACCTCTACAAACGGGTATATCATGTGAGAAGCTTACCACATGTCTTCAGGTACCAATGGCTCCTCGCGTAAGAAAGCTTCCAAACATGTATACAAAGATAAAGGTTCTGTCCTTTTCTTCGTGTGTCCATATTTGTGAACTTCTGGTAACTTTTCTAGGTAATGTGTCTCGTACCTTTTCAAAAGCTTTGGCGACCAATCAATAAAAAGCAAAACTGACATTGATGATGACGGTAATCTTACAGTTCTCTCTTCTCCGACCGAAAGATCAATACATGCATTGTTTCCATCAACCAACTTTAAAGGAAGTTTTAACGGCGTTCTCTTGGAATCACTATTCTCGTTAGAAGTTGAATCTGCTTCAATACTAGCATTCTTGAGGTCTGCTTCCAATGATGTTGTGTCGGTATCAGCCATATCAGAATGGCTCGGCTCGCTTTTTAGCATGGGGGAGAGCATTGTGTGAACTATCAATTGTATATCGCCTCTTGTAATAGTTGCATCACAAGAAATGGGAAAAACAAGTGGGGTTCCATACGCTTTCCATCCTGTGGTGCCCCGGGCATTTCCAGTCTCCCTTAAATAGACCAAAAAAAAAGTGAGAACTGACATACAAGATTAACAATAAAAACAAGATAGAACCCTTTAAATGATGGAACATAATGAAGTCAAAACAAGCTAACAATATTAAGGAAGACGGGTAAATACCACAATTTTGAGCCATTTTTATCACTGAACGATAAACAGTTGTAATCATATTTGACACACTATTTATTTATATAGAAAAGTCAAGATTTTGGACCAAAATTTTCTGATCAACCCAACTGGACCAACCAACATAAAAATCACCTGTATTGACTTGTTAGCCCCACCCATTTTGCTACCTCTAACAAAGAGTAACGGGTAAACGGAAGAGGTTTCCCTTTTCAGGTTACTGGGGTATCCCCATGACCATTTCCGAACCCTTTCCCCAGACAATCCCAAGATGTTTAGCAAAGGGTGTAAACTTCAAAAAAATCACATCTGACTGCTTTCTTGTAAATTTGAAATATCAAAAAAGAAAGAGTTACTGATGGGAATATGCTGCTAAATATTAGCAGGACAACTATTTATCAACTCCAAAACAAATATATAAAATTTTTAAAAGAGTACGTATACAGCGACCATCAAACTCGCCATAAAACCCACTATTTCATCCTTCACATAAAACGATAGATTGTAATTATGAGTGGTAATTTGTACTACATGTCTGCATCACATACTTTTCTTTCTTTACAAATAGAACTTGTGTGAGTTTGATGGTAAGTTCGGCCATCGCTAAAATCGACCCATAATCCAATTATTGATCAAGATAACTTACAGCTCTTCCCGGCGGTGTATTAACTGGAGAAATTTTATATTTTTCATAGACTTCGGAATCTTATAAGCGCTAAGGTGATCATCATCTTTTATAGAAGATAATGACATGAGAGGATCTTCTAAAAAGCGGTGAATCAAGTGGTTTCGTATCTGTGGCAGATAAAATCATAAAATAGTAAGTGGTTAATCAGTGAGTGATTAATTAACATGATCACCTCATTTATACACTCTTATAATCATAAAGCAGTGATCAATTAAAATGTTCACCTCCACTATAAAAACTTTTTCATTGTACTTTAACCCACACGCATTGCTAAGTGCTTGAATCAAGTCCCTAAATCGTCCCTGTTTTGGGACAGTCACTGTGCAAGTAGCAGGCAGCGCACTTCCGTCACAACTAAAAACCGTCACCGTCATTGTACGGGTAGTGGTTGATTGAAGTGGCAAGGAAAGATACATGAATGGGTCAAATGTAACAGAAATCTTCTCGCATACGGGACAAACCAAAGTTGATTTATATTGGCCCTGTCAGGGGAAAAATCAGAAGAAAAATATTAGGCCTAACAACCAAACTAAGTTGCACAATTAGCAAACAAGTTAAAAACACATGAACAAATAAGGTCAAGCATGAGGTCCAATGGATATAAACGGAAAAATTGACTGTGAATGCTAGCAAGGCCCAATCATTGAAAAAAACCAGAGGTGGCAATTTCAATTGATTTTCTTATTGATGGGTCCATTTGGGTTGTGTTTTATCTTAAACAGGAAGTTAAAAAAATAGCTGAAAGAAGAACGGGTCAAACGGGTTTAAAAGTCGCTCAAAAGCATTCAATCCATTGCATACAACCTCCTGGGTCTATTTATTTAAAGATTCGGATAACCAAATTATTAATATTATCATAACTAACACATTAACTATTATATTATTAAAAAAAGGCAAAAAATACGGACCCAGGTCGCCCATCTTGCTACCTCAAAAAAGGATCTTTCAGCTTAGGTATCTAATCTTATGATACTTATGTTTCCATTTAGATGGAAAATAATACTCACTTGGCAGACATCCACAATTATTGAATCGTTGCGAGCAATGTGATTTGCCCAGTACTCATCAGCAACTTCTTCATCAGGTCGACCATCAGCATCTTTGGACTTGATATAAGGTTTGTGTTTGACACGGTTCAGATCTTCATGAAGTCCATCAAGTAAAAATGCCAGAAGCTCCTGAGGTAAACATAAACCATATCTTTGTTTCATCAGATATACCAACCTAATTTCATTACAATTCAAAGGGGCACAACAAACCTGAGAATCATGCTGATTGTATCCACTAAATTGTGGTGCAAAACGAGCAAGTTTTGCTTTAAATTGCCTAGGAGCAAACGGAGTCCGTCCTGGTGCCCATAACTTCCTAAGTAACTCACCAAATGCTAGAGCTAGCTCACCCTACATATAACGTTCCAAAAGTCACGCAAAACCAATCACTGTTCTGCTGATGCCAGCTGACTATATTAAAACTAACCACTAGACATGACCATTAAAAAGGTCCAGTAGGTCGAGTAATAAGTCAAATTGGGTTAAGGGTAAACACCGGTTTGGGTTGACCTACCAACTATTCCATAATTCCATTATTCATTTACTGGAAGCTGTTAATCATTTATGTGTTAAATATACTAACAGTCATATCATTAAAATATTGATATTTTATATTTAAAAAATTCAGGAGGCTTATGTGAGTGCACTTTCAACAGTTTATAGTCCACTTAACACATTAGATACGCTTCCTTTTTCTTTTTTCTTTTTTTTTTTAAAGCTTTAGAACCGCTTCCTGGATAATAAATTTTTTCAAAATTTATCTATTTGACCTGTATCAATAAAATACAACCAAAATCAACCTGTTTTCATATAAATGGATTAAATCGCCAATTCTACTTACCACCATCCCTAGAGGGTTATGCCAGTTGATCTCTTGATGGTAATCTTCTCTGAAATATCTAGCAAATTCTGGTGTATGAACGAGACACTGTATCGCACTGTTCATAAAGCAAGTGTTCCCAAAATTCAGCAACCCGGTTAGACCAGTAGAAGATCCCCGTGTACTAACACCAACAGAAACATGTGTCTTATCTTCTGAGTCTCTAATTGCAGGGGACAAACTCTGAAGCTGTGACGACTCTGAATTGTTGTTCCTGGACACTCCCTTGCTCGCAGAGAAACTGCCAGCCGTCGAATAGCTTGTCTTAGAAGGCTCTACAAGTGCCACTGACTCACTTTTAGCAAAGCCATTCTCTTGAATACCACTTGTACAACCACCACCATTGCCAATGACTTCCACTAAGATCTGTATTCATCAAGTACACACAAAGAAATATAAATTATTAGCACACAGAGTAGATGGAATATATCTTCATGGACCAGCTACATCCATGATGAAAGCTGTCTGCTAAGATATAACATGATGGTTTATAGGTGGAAAAATGGGTGGGTCAGCTGGTTGGGTGACGGTCAACAGACCGAATTGAGTAATTTTATAGGTCAAGTTGACCCCATACATTTTTTTATCCGAAATTATTTAACTTTTTGTAAAGATATATACTATAACATTTAAAATGATTCAGGATACCATTTATTCCATTTAAAGTTTATCGACTTCAGTCTTTTAAATTTTACGCATTTGAGAGCTTAGAGATTAAATGTAACCCGGCTCCACCCATTTATAAGTAAACGGGTTGTGTTGCTACCAGTGGCGGATCTAGGAGGTAAGTTCAGGGGTAGCGAAATACGAAAATTTGTTTAGGGGTAGCGAAAATTTGTTTCAAGGGTAGCGAAATACGAAATCTAATACGAAAAACGTTATAGGGTTTACTTTGGATAGACATTTTTTGACGGATTTCTCTCTAATGCAAAATTAGATTTCGAAATACGAAATCTAATACGAAAAACGTTAAGAGAACCATGAACCAAAACCACACAAGATGTAAATTTCCTTCTTATAAATCTTTACAAATAATAATAATAAACAAACAAAAACGAACAACTTAGAATTCACGAAGTCTGGTTATAACTTATAAGGTATGACTGTCCCCCCATACCCTACCCCCCGAGAGATTGGGCGAATAATTGATGTATGTAAAACGAGAACGCCATATGACTCAGATCATCGGTGTCATCTTTAACGTACAAGAATATCTAAAAGAAATTCACACATATGGTAACTCACATCCTGGTCCATTTGTATGTTAAAATCATCAAGGGTTTTATCCAGATCATTCATTAATGCATGTTTTCGACAGCTGTAGTAGTCCCAAATGCTTACCTGACAGAACATAAAAAGAAATAAAACATAGAGAATTAGAGAGAAATCCGTCAAAAAATGTCTATCCAAAGTCAATAGTATACATAATTGCTTTACTTGCTCCAAATTAAGCTGAAATATCTTGCAAGCCTTTTTGTGCAGAGCTCCAATTGTTTCCTGCTCAAAAATGATCAAATCTTAGTACGTTAAGTAAAGCCATAAACTATCCATAATATTGTGAACTACAGCCATACCTTTTTGCTTATTCTTATGGCACACTGGTCACCTTTTGGCATCAGATGGAGTCGTAGGCGTAAAGGATATACTTCTACAGATAATTCTGATTGCCCTTCACCACAACTTATCACTTTGCGTGCCAATTTAGGCCCCCCACCATACCTGCACCTCAATAATCACTAGAATCGTTCCTCGGGTATTTCTTGTAAAACAGCTAATAACAGACCTATGAATAATATGCCTCTATTATTAAAGCACACTTAAACATACGTTGGAACAATTAAGAGCAACTGTGTGACTGCTAAATCCTGGTAGACGTAAATAGTGTAATAAATGTTGTAATCAGGAACATTGCTAATTTATTGGTAGTAGCAACTAGCAACAAGCTTGAAACTTAGAGATTGGGAATTTCGACCTATTGATCAACTGGGGTTGAACTTCATATCAAACAAGTCAAATAAAAGATTTGGCTAAAAAAGAGAGCGAGTAAAATGGATAAGATCAAACAGGTTGAAAATTGTCTGACGTCTTCGCAATGCATACAACCTCCTCAATCATTTTATTAAAATATCTATATTATTAAAGTAATAAGTTAATAACGGTGTTTTCCTAGCCATAACTAACACATTAACTATATGTATATAAACTTCTTCAGGCCAACCAATCCAACATTACCCACCGGCCCATCTTGCCACTTCCAATGAAATTCTTAAATCTCGTGTCCTAGCTGGTAAAGACAAGATGCAACAGCAGCACCACAAATATGAGCTTGATAGTGTCATTTTCAGAAAAACCCCTTAACTCATTCCTTAATATAAGTCCAAGATTTTCTTTATGTATGATAAATAGCATTGTCTATAAATGATATGAACTAAAGTAGTTGCATCATTATGTCTTTGATAGGATATGAACCCATGTTAAGAATAGACATGTGTTCAATATAAAATGATTCCTGGTTCTCTTTCAGCAGGGGAGAAAATATAGATTATAAGGCATTAATTATATAGAACTTCTTTTAATGATATAAGTCCCATACTAATATAACTTAAAAAACCACAGACTCGATTGCCACTTGCCAGCTGCCTTTGATATAAAGACACATTTTCCATTAATGCAACTATACCAAGATATGCGAATAAACAGCAAAAGAAAAAATTCAGATACATTGCAAGTTGAAACTAACCATGCACAAAATTGATCCCAAGTTACTTCGGGGATCAATATGTAATCCGTGTGTTCTTGTAGTGTATCATGGAGCTCAATACCCATGGATGAGTTGTCAGAATAGATTAAATCAGAATTATCGATGCTTGATGGCCTCTTTGGAGCACTTGAAACACCTAAATTCTGATGATCTGAAGATGATCCATCATTTGTACCAACTGTATTGTTATGCATCACAAAACTAATCCAACTCTCCCACCATCTGTCAAAAAAGTGAAAATGGTGACAAAATGAAGAAAAAGAGCTAGAAGAGATGCCATACCAATTTCAAAAAATAAGCATAAAATAGACAATAAATTGGCAAAATGCTAGTTTAAAAGCTGTAAAAGAAAACTAAATTCAGTGAGATCATAGCAAGATTCAGACAACTGCAGAAAAAGTTTTTCTTCAACACTTTAGTCTATTAGATCTCCCTTCACTTCTACAAGATTTTACTATATCTTTTGAAGCATCTTAATTCAATAAAATAAAATTTAAAAGTGTATCTCTGATAAATTATCGGATATCTTAAATACATAAAGCACAGAAAGCAATGATGGATTAACATTAGGTATGCCAAACTACGAAAATTAAGCTGAAAGATCATGGCTCTATCTGACATGTTGAATCTTGTAAACAACATATTTTACATTAATATTTGGTATGTATTAACGATACATTTTTTTGTATCTATTTATGACCCCAAATTCATCTAAATGCAAATATTCAAACCACCAAATCAATAATATCCCATTCCTATACAAATTTAGGATGATGAAATTCATTAACCAGAAAACCGTTTTCCAGGCTACTGCACCGATGAATTAGGTTATCAAATGGCATATAAAGTGTGAATAATAATATAATAATAATATTAAATAAGGATACTAAACATATAAATATTTAACGATAAAACTTATGCCCTATCTTTCTCTCCATCACGATGTAAACATTTAATGATATAACTTATGCCCTATCAATGATAATAGATTACTCATTGCATTCCTGGGTATTCATCACTTAATACGAAGTATTGACCACACTGTGATGGTGCTTTCTGGATCTCCACTCTTTAGATGAAACCAGAAAAAAGAAGATGAATCCTAACCAACAGGTTAGAGACCTACCCATAATTCACTCAAAAATAGATACAAAAAAATGTAACAATTCTATAACAAAATAATCACTTTATTCCTTACAAGCAAAATCAAATTCATCTCAAATCAAATCTGTGTTTTGTGGGTTTTATGTATTTAGATTTAACGACATTATCATCGAAAGGATACAAAAATAGACATCTTTTTCTTTCATCTCCATCTTTTCCTTGTGCTTTACCAAGACATAGATTTTCCTTTAAGAGCTTTTGTTTTACATTAATGGTCATTTTGGTTAAAGAAGTAAATATTAAAAGGGAATTTATGTTTAATGGAGAGTGACAAGATTGATGAATGTAGACCTACTTCTATGTCATTTTGCATCTCCCATCCCCTAGTTCCCCTTTTTTAAAATCTCCAACTAAGGACAATAATAATGACTTCCCCAATGATGACACAAAGAAGAATGGTAACTATGACGACACAAAAATAGAAACCGTAACTACCCAGATACAGAATATAACAGTTACAATCACTAAAAACCCTTAACTATTTATATGTTCTTCCTATTTCTACTTAAACACTTTAAAGCCTCAATTCAAATTCCATCTCTGAAAAAGTGTTCTCTATTCTCACCTCTTTCCTTTTACACCGCAATAGGTGACCTACGCAAAGTGTTCCAATTTCATATTCTCATATAGCACCATTTCTTGCTCTTTATGCTTTATCAAATTAATCAAGACATTGAGTTCTTTCCCAAGGTAGTTAAAGGCGAAGGCAAACTTGAGTCTTTCCTTAATTCAAATTTGTGTTTGGATAAGTTATGATAACCATATAATGTATATAATATTTAAGTTTTGAACTATGCAAGTTCTAAAAGGAAAGTACTTTATTGGATTTATACTCAAGCATTAATGATTGATATATGTAACGTAATCCACGCACTAAACGCTAATGATTAGATGGTAACGGTAAATTTGACAATAATGTTCTTCCTAGTTCTACTTCAGAAACCATCTACTTTACTAGTTTACTTTACCGAATTCTTTTCTCAAACCACTAAGCTCTACTTGAAAAGTCCAAAAATTCAATCAGTGTTTCAAAAGATGGAAATTCTTGTTGATAAATAACTCAGCCCTAATTGCACATAATGTACTGCATGGACCTTAACTTGGAACACGTAAGACTGCTTTTTCTGGCCAAACCCACGTAAAACACATACCAAATACCCCTAATCGCTTGATCCTTTTTCAAAAGTACCACACACATTCTATCAAACAATAGGCGACAAATTTATAGGTAATATAAAATTTGAAAGAAAACAATTTCTTCATGAGCCATCATTGGAACTAACTTACATAAGAACTTCTTCTTACCGTACCAAAATTAAAAAGTACAGCATATGGGCTTTCATCAAATTATTAAGCCCTAATAAATATGAACAACAGTTAACTGCCTGGAAGAAACCCAGGTTCAAGACCTCCCGGGGTAAACACTTTGGGATGGCCATGAGAAAAGTCTGGAAATAGCCACGTTAATACCAGTTAGGGCACGCACACGGCACATCAGAACCAAAGGCTTGGCTATCTGTTTTTAGATTTTACTGCATGGACCGATGGACACAAAAGTCTTGTTTTCACAGAGTCAGATAGTAAAACCCTAATTCTTTCTAAAACCTCCACTTGCATTTTCTCAATATCAACAAATTTAATAATCAAATTTTTATTATAATATAAGGAATTTATCTAAAGTTAAACCCTAATTGCAAACAATATGTATGGAATGTGCCCTAAATTCAAACATATAACATGATGATGCTAAAACCCTAATTTATTTTATTTTAAATTTCTACATTTCACTAAAAGTGACCTAGAAAATATATATATAATTAAAGAAGAAAAAAAGAAGAGAGGAATTACTGACCTTTTAGTGACTAAACAAAAGGTGTCGCCTTCTTTGGTTTGAGCTTCAGTTGCCATTGAAATGCTTGTTATCATCTGCAGCTCTTTCTCCGGTGACAATTCCGGACCACCGCCGCCGCCGCCGCCTCCTGAAACCATCATTTAATTTAAACACCTCTCTTTTCTCTCTGTCTCTAGAAAGTTGTTGTTAAGGAAGATGATGTAAACTGTTTTATGTGTTTGTTGTTTCTGACATGACATGTGTTCAATTTCTAAACTCACTCTCTTATAAGTCAAATCTTTGCGATAGTGGTTCTCAAGTTCGTACTCTTTTTATTTTCTAGTATTTCAAAAAAAAAAAAATTTTTTTTTCTAAAGGTAACTATTATTCACAGACTACCCGGCGAAAATCGTCGGCCAATAATTACAAACGTTTACTTACATCAATTGAAAAATGCACCAATCTTTCCAACTAATAGAAACCTTCTTTTTCCTATTCTTTTTTAAACACATTATTTGAAAAAGTTGATAATTTTTCACTTAAAAGAAAGGGTCACCCATTTTTTAATATGATGCAAAGGCCTAATTGAGGATTCTGTTTAGGTATGATTTTCGATACAGTACCATATCGGTATTAAATTGTTTGGTATTGGAACCGGTTATTATCAAAAGTGGGAACCGAATACCGTACTGAAGTTATAGTTACGGTACCGGTATTTTCGGTACCAATACTGCTTAGAACCAGTTCGCATGGAAGTATATTTCAATCTTAACAAAAATAAAAGCTAGCTAAATGTATATTCTAAAACAATCTTTCGTTTATTCCTTTACTTTTACAGTCAAGTTATGTGTATACAATTTTATTATACATTCCACATCGAACTTAATATATATGTTAACCACGTTTTATCAATTATTGGTTGATGTAAACTTAATATACAAAATGTCGAATACTACCAAAGATGTAAAAAAAAAAAGTTACTTGAGTTGTTTAAATGTTTGGTGATGATGATAAATTCATGAGTTTTGAATGTTTAGTTATTTTAGGTTTTGAGTGTTGCTGGCAATAGAATATGATTTTATAAATATATATATATATATATATATATATATATATATAATTTGGTTTACCTTGGTTATGGGGAAGAATAGAAGCACGAACCTTAAAAACTATATCATACTATAACCGGTATTCAGACCGGTATTACCGGTTCCGGTACCAACCTATCGGAACCGGTTATCATCAAAAGTAGGAACCGAATACCGTACTGAATACTAAACGGTACCGGTATTTTCGTACCGGTACCGGTATTTTCAGAGTTTTGCTTATCCCTAATTTTGTTTGCTAGTGGTCAGTTTCAGCTATTTCTTCAAAATTATATGTTAGGATAGGATTTGAATTCGATATACCTTGTGAAGAAACAAGACTCATTGTTTGACTACATGGAGGTGGGTTATTTGAAAAAGTCGAGTCTTTTACCTAAACTAGAATGATACACGTGCAATGTAGCGGGGTCGGTGAATATGTTATGTTAGACTAATAATCATTGATCTTAACTAATATATGATTCATTTTTCCATAAAATGGGTTTTTGGTTAACTGTGTAACCGTTTGTAAATCAAACTTGAATAAGTAACTTAGGTGTGTTCGGTTTATAATTCTGAGAATAAAGAAATGACTTTTATTCCCATAGAATTAGTTGATAGCCTTCAAATTATAATTTGAGTATTAAACCCATAAAAATAGTCATATTATAAACTTACCAAGGGTGGAGTTCCAAAATCCATTTCTATTACCACTTTAAACCAAAACCCATAGTGATTCCATGTTAGAAGCCAAAGACACCCTTATATATATATATATATATAGTAAAGAGTTCCGCACGGGAATTTCCGAATGTGCAACGACTACCAAAAACTAAACAAGTTAACAATAAAGAACTGCTACCCTCTCCCTAGAATTGATGGTTTGTTTAATCAACTGCAAGGCTCCAAAAGATACGGACTAAGTGTCGAACCCTAATGAAGGCCCACTTCTACTGGGAAAAGCTCAGTGTCTCCAACAGGTGTTCGAACCCTGGTCTTTGCTCTATCGTACATATCCCTGATAACACTAATGTATCTCTCTGGAACTCCTTTCGCGTGTAGAGTCCTCCAAATCAGCTCTAGTGGAACACTATCGTAGTGCTTTCTCCAAGTCTAAAAAAGCACATAGTATTGTTTTTTGTCTTTTCCTATGCTTCTCCAAAAGACTTCTGATGATGTGGATAGCCTCCATCGTCGACCTCCCTGGCTTAAAACCAAATTGGTTCTCTACCACCTTCGTGAACATCCTAAGCCTCATCTCAATCACTCTCTCCCATAACTTCATGGTATGACTTAGAAGTTGCTACAAATCTGCACGTCCCCTTGTTCTTGTAGATGGGCTCCATGGGGATAACCTCACTGAGTCGTTGGCATTTTTGAAACTTGTCCAAATCTTGTTGACGAGGCTTGTCAACCCGCTGACCCCCACGTTGTAACACCCCGCCAAGGCGGAATACGCGGGATGCACAGTTAATGTTAACACGTGGCACAAGTTTAATAGATC
>JAOEHQ010011764.1:0-16175 GCA_025447715.1 Asclepias incarnata
GGTCTCATGTTTTATAGATTTGAGAAGTATACATTTTGGCCCCCTTTTCATTTGTTTCTTTTGTAGATTTTTATAACGGGCACTACTATTTTCACCTCTTTTTTGGCATACCGTACAATAAACAATGCATACCGTACAACTGTTTAACGAGGAAAAAGTGGTGTAAATAGGAAAAATCATGGTGGAAATAGATGGACACTTTTATAACAGATTCGAAAGTTTATGTTTTACCGTCATCTTCTTTTGTTTCTTTTTTGATTTGTAAAATTTAGATATATAACCCTTAGGTTTTATATTTTAAATAATTAGATTTTTTTTTCTTTTTAACATCTTTTTTTTTGTAAGTTTTCTAAAACTTTTGTTGTATCTTTTGTCTTTTATCTTTTTTGTTTCTTGTATACTTTCTATGATTTTGTTTTTTTAACATATATTTTTTAACTTTTTGGATTTTTATAACTTTGTAACATTTTTGTTTTTTAACTTATTTATTTTACATATATCATTTTGATATTTTTTCTTGATTTGTTTTCATTGGTTTGTTTTTTTAGTTTTATTTAAAACATTTTTTCCTTTATGATTTTTGAAAATAAACATAAACAAGGTTGTGGTATTTCCCCTTAAAAGGGAAAACAAATACCCGCAACAACGCACAGGATTGAACCATCTAGTTATATTAAAATTTGAAAACTGTAAATAGTAAGTGGACTGTTCTTTTAGGGAGTCTTTGTTTTTATTTTTTTGTAGGAAGCTCTTGTTTTTATTTCATTCCTGAAATGAAATTATGTATATAACTTTTACACAAACCCAGTAATTCTTTTATTGATGTGAACTATGAACACAATCTGTCTATTTCATTTATATATATATATATATGTTTTTAATGGTAAAAATATATTTATTAAATAAAATAAAGGTCAACTAGCAAGATATTAGAGACCATAAATACAGAATCTAGATATACAACATTTACACATTCAAAATTCTAGATTTTATCCGAGACTTTGACTGCGAGGATTACAAAATGGGTGGAAAAAACTCACGCTAATTACAGATAAGACATGAGAAAAACCCCTATATTAGTCTTAATACTCGTACGATATACGAATTGGCTATATATATTATAAGTATTAACTCTTATTTCTACATAGATAAATGATATTCAAAACATAAAACAAATACTCATAGAAGTTTTTGAATAATCTAAACAAAGATAATGCATTTTGATTCGTCATCAAATCATTAAGAAGTTTAGTTAAAAGGTTTAAGCCTTAAACAAACATATGTCCAAACTTTAAAGAACATGGCATGTTCGGATGTTACTTCTGATAATAACTTATTTACAAAAGAAAATTCACTTAAGTAGATAATTGATTATAAGAATTTGTTGGCGTCATAGTATATCGAATAACCTCTTTCATAAAAACACGAATAAATAGTCGTTTCAATAGTGCAATTTGTTTGATTTATGTATACTTAAATTAATAGCTTTGCGTGATTTGTATTTTTGTACATATACGGTTTTGTTTTGATATCTAGTGTTTTGCTAGATATCTTTATTTATTTATAATATTTAGCCGTTAAAAAAAAATAGCATTGCGTTATGTATGATTTGACTTAATTATACATATAACCTTCGTTCTATATGTTTATAAGTTTAAACTTTCATTTATGTTGCTTCATCTATTTTTTTTGGTTGATTCTTTTATTGATTAATTATATATTTTTAGTTGTATATAGATTGATAATAATAATAATAATAATAATATGTTTTTTCTAAACACAAATTTAAAAATTAATAAACCAATAAAAAGAAAACTTAAAGATCACCGTCGCCGCCGCTATCATCACCACCGCCGGATATCCTCTATCTCCAACAAGAAGATTTGATTTTCAGACCTATTTTGAGGCGGATTCTGGTAAGTTTTGAACTTTTTTGAGCCGTTGACCGATTTTTAGGCCCATTCCGGCTGACTTGAATATTTAACCCACCGATCTCAATTTCGATCCAGATTTCTCTGCTGAGTGCCTGAGTTGACCGAATTTTACAACATTGTATACAGAAATAAATGTTCTCCTGGTGCAAGTCCAACCTAGCAGTCAAAAACATACCAAGCGTTACGAACTACAACCAACCCTTTTGCAAGCTGTACAACAACAAATGCTTTTGTACATGAAGACTGCCTAAAAAGGACATACTTTTGTAACTCCCATTAGGCTAAAGAAACACTAATTGTCTTTTTGTAACACAACACCAATGTGTAATGGTGGTTGATGTAACAAACACACTACACCTCCTTAGGGCTATGCAAGTATATTATAATGACCAATTTGCGTTAACCATAGAACTTAATTACATATCGAGGACAGAGAACTTATTAATTATGTTTGACCAAGTAAACCCTTCATGTATATGTTTGTCTAATACAGTACAATTTTAATATAAATTTAAAGCATTAGTCAAATCAAATATTTAAATTAACATGAATATAATTGTCAACCAAAATCAAACTTTGTATAACTTTATGACCATGTTAATAGTCAAAAATCTGTCTCTAATTCTCTAAATAAAATCAAGTCAATGGAGATAAAAAAAAAAAACGCTATATGTATGGGAGTTTTATTTTCTTTCATCCCATTAGCAATTCATGATCATACCAAAGCAATGGTGATTGACCAATATATTTAATTTCGGAATACATCATATAACGTCATTTTGTTGTGTATTTGTTTCATATGCATGATAGTGTTTTGTTAGAACATGATGTTTGACTTTGAAATATGGATGAACTAGAACGATAGCCCTGATCGAACTCTAGTGGATATATATAATAAATAAACTAAGCGTATGTACAGGATGAAAATTTTGGATCACCTGTTTCACCACTTGGTGGGCGGTTTTTGATATACACACATAACTAAATATATTTAATATGATGATATAGTATTGTCAATTTGTCATTTCATTTAAATTCTTCTAACATGGAAACATTAAGTTGAGGAGACGGTGGAAGCTTTGATATTTTCTTACCGAAGAAGGCTATTAAGATAGTTGGACCATCTTAAGGAACGAATGGAGAATACTAGATAGGTTGTCCATTGATGGGCCTTGAAATTTAGAGCCTTTAGATTCAATAATCATGACGTACAGTTATAAAATTGTGATTGTCAATAATGAGGTGAACGTGGATGATGTGCGTTCGAGTAAGAAGCGATGGTTTTTAACCCTCTTCGATTTTTACTACCGGTTTTGTGAGCGGTGGAGATGCTAGAGGATGTATGTCTCGGTTCAATTAAAATGACCATCTCAATGATATTTAGTTAAATTTAACAGCGTTAAAAGTGTAGAATAAAATTTAGATTTTATAGGTACAAACTACAAACCAAATAATGTATCATTATTTTTTAAAAATTATACGAGCATATATAAAAATGCTCGTACTTGAGTATGAGATTTTTTAATGTGTGTCATACAAGCATATATAAAAATGCAATTAATGTATCATTATTTTTTTTAAAATTATAACATGTATTTTCAAGAAAAATCTTGATATATTTGTTACTTTAAAAAATAAAAAAATTTTGATACCTTAATTATGTATATCCTTACATATCCCTTAGGACATAATTAAGTTACAAAATCCATTCTAGAATTTCCAAATTTCAATATTCGTGTAATTAGTTGTAATGATCGACAAATGTTAGGTATATGGGTCCAATTTCGAAGACCAAATAAAGATTCTAAACTACTTTACAAACATTATTAAAGGTGATTTATATGATCCTTACAATATTTTTCTACTCATACACAACAATACATAATTTATACATATTATACACTAAAATATTTATATCTTGTATATAGCTAAAAAGTTTTGTAGGAATATTACTCTCATTATTAAAACAGAATAAAATATCTTTTACAGCCTTGTGAAATAATAAGAAAGCCATTTTATCATATATTTTGTGTAGTAATACTTTGCACTTTTCTATCATGTGCAATGTGATGGTTGCAGACTTACAGGGTCACAAAATTAACAACAATGATCAGCTCATATATTTAGTACTACTTTTTAAACTTGTGGTACACATAAAACGATTTATAATATTTAAATGAATAATAGTAATAAGTGTTATTAAAAAAATTATTTACGTATAGTATACTCTATGTAATATTAATGAATCTTTAATTTTATGAGATATAAGGTTTTTTATATTTTATTTGGAACTTTTATTAGTGTTAGGTTTATTAAATTTTGCATACATTTTTTGTAGTTATAATGCATGAATATTAATATTATTTTTTGGTTATTTACATAAATATGATGATATTTTATATTAAAAAAAATCAAAGTAATATATATATATACCTTTAATATATGATAAGTCAATTTTGATCTAAATATAATTTTTATAATATATGTAGAAAGAAAACAACATAAAAAAAAAAAATCACATTTAAACAAGTTTATGTTAAGGGGTCTATTATTGTCACCTCTCAATTCAGACGACTCCGGATGGGACAACCTTTAATTGGGGCGACTCTGGGGTGCAATTAGGGTGACCCATCCTTTAATTGGGGCGACTCTATTGTCACCCCGGGTGACAATAGCATAGTGTTCTGTTGCCTCGATAGTAATGAGAAATAACAAAATATTATCCCTATACACAAATTAAATTATATTGATATAAAGTTAATTATTAGTGAGCTAAGGACAGTGTTTTAAAAACCGGACCGGCTGGTTGGTGCGCGGTCGGGTGACCGGTTTGTGAACATTAAAACATATATTTTCTTTGGATTATAACTATTTGTTATTATTTTTGAGTGGATTGTAACAAGTTTAGTAGTATTTTTATTAAAAATTTAACAAAAAAAAAATAAAATATATATATATATATAACCAACCGGTCGAACCTGCCGGTTCAACCGGTCCGACCAGGCGCGGTGAGATGACCGGTTTGACGAAAAATCCGGTTTTTAAAACATTGGCTAAGGATGTTACAAAAAGTAGATATAATATTGCCAAGTGTTTGAATGATATGCATAAAATGTTACATTGTTAAAAGGTTAAACTTTTATAGCTAAGAAACATAATGCTGCTGTTCAAAAAAAAAAAAGAGTGGAAATCTCGATCTTGAATGTTTATGTGTCAGGGAAAGTTTTTCCTCATGAGATACCATTTAATCTATTGAATTCCCATATGATTTACATTGTCATTAGTCAGTGTATAAATAAGTTACAAAGTAGTAGCATCTTCATGGGCCAACTACAATGGACTACACTTTGCTGCTTCTTATCCTATTTGGAATGGTTTATTTTTTTTTTAAGTTACTTTGTATTAGAATGGACTTTAATAAGGTGTTCAAAATGTATCTATTTCCTATTTACGTGGTGGTGGTATATTTGGAAAGCTAGAAACAACAAATTACATAACGACATCCAGGAGACTAGTATGGATATCTTTGGCACCATTGTCTCTCTTAGCTTTCATTGGATTACCAACAGAGGCAGGAAGTGTAAGACTTCATGGGATGAGTGGAAAGACTGCCCCCTAAGTGACAGGAATCGAGATGATCAATGATATGGAGCTTTTTGGTCTTGTTTTTTAATTTTTTAGCGCAAGGGCCGGTCGAGAGTTGCATGGAGTTATATCGTTTATATTTCTTCATTGGTATATTTGTATTGTTTGTGTCTCCTGAGACTTGTATGGGATCGCAACAAAAACATCCCGGAGTGAAAACCGGTGGCTCGGCCTTTGGTGATGGGGTTTTTTCTTGTGTCTCGGTGTTAACTGTAATTGGCACAAGTTTTTTTTCCAACCCTTTTGCTATCTTTGGAGTTAAAGTCTTAGGATTAATCTAGATAGGTTCTTGTACATTCTAGATTGTATTTTTTGTATTCACCGCTAGCGCCTTGCTAGTTGGTGTTTCTCATATTAATAAAATTTTGCTGTTCTAAAAAAAATGTATCTATTTAGTTTAGGTAAAAGAATATACAAGTTAAATTTCTATAACTTCAACCGGAAAGTAAACTTATTTATGTTTATTGGCTTTCTTTTTGGTAATCCATATATATATATATATATATATATATATATATAGGGGAAAGTTACTTTAGGAACCTCAAAAAAGTCAGGAACCTTTAGAAACCCTTTTGACTAAGGGTAGAATAGTAAAATCGTTTTTTTTATTTTATTTTATGAAATTTAATAAATATAACATTTTTTAAATTTATTTAATTTTATGGGATCACATATGATCCAATCTCGCCGGGAAATCACATGTGATCCAATTTCGTCGGAAATCACATATGATCTAAACTTGCCGGAAATCACATATGATCTAAACTCGCCGGAAATCACATATGATCCAAACTCGCCGGAAAATCACATATGATCCAATCTCGCCGGAAATCACATATGATCCAATCTCGCCGGAAATCACATATGATCCAATCTAACCGGAAATCACATGGGATCCAATCTCGCCGGAAATCACATATGATCCAATCTCGCCGAAAATCACATATGCTAATGTAAGATTAATAGAAAATCACATGTGCTCATATACAAATTAATATAATTTTTTAAGTTTTAATCTTTTTAACAATTTACAAATATCGCCGGAAAATCACATTTGCTCATCTATTAACAATTTACAAACTCGCCGGAAAAATCACATATGATCCAAACTCGCCGGAAAAATCACATATGATCCAAACTTGGCTGAGATCAAGTAAGATTAGTTACACCATAAGGAAATTCGGCAGATTTAAGCCCATGCTGCAATAAAAGACGCTATTTGATCCCGAAATTGCTTTTCATCCTCTTACTCAAGAATTCAGCAACTATTAAATCCACCAAAGCCATATAAACTAAATTCCCAGCCGAAATGGGGTCCAGAATACCTTCAATAACCAGAGCTCTAGGATTATTAGGATTGAAAAATGAAGAGATACATGTCCCTATGCCAACGCTTATAGGAGCTGTAATCGCAAAAAATCCTGCCATCATTGTTGAACAAAGGATCCCGAATCTGGCTTCTGAGATGCAGCCAGCCATGCATACCCTTCAAAGAATTGATGCAAAGATAATGCTCCAAGCAAAGGTTTGATTGTGCATGGATTTTGTGAAACTCTCAGTGACTACGGATGATGATTGAATGTGATACGATTCCAAGTTCCAACACCTGTGAGTAAGAAGTAAGTGAGTTCACTGTCTAACAGACATTGGCTTAGAAATGGGTCAATATGGGTTGCATTTTATCTCAAACTGGTCAGGTCAAGTAATCAGCTAAAAGGGGAACGCCAACGGGTTAAAGGTTAAAAGTTGTCCATTATTAAAAGATCCAAACTCCAAACTGTATGTTTTTACTGTATACAACCTCCAAAATCCAACTAAAGATCCAGATTATTATTGTAACTTTTTAATTGTAATGCATTATATTATATTATTATATAACTATAATAGAATTGGCTTTATAATCATAATTCGCACAAATTATTATCTATTAATAATATTTTGAAGCGGCCCAAAACGTGTCAACTCAACCTAACCCAGCCTGTTTCAACCAGATTATATTTTGACCACCCAATGTGCCATCTTGCCGCCTCCAAACAGACCGTAGATAATTAACTGATTACAAGATTACCTGTGAAACCACAACATTTCTTACAACGCCATCTGTATCGTCACTAAAGACTTCTGATTGTTCATGCATTTGACCAGTTTCATTAGTGTGTCTGGGAGGTAATAATAGCATGACTATCCATACCCACAATGTAAATCTCACCTCCTTGTTGTGGACCAGTGACACCCGGCCTCTTTTCCCAGAAATGGGACTACTACTGAAGCCAAATCATCAGACTCAATTCTAGCAGTTTAGACCTGCTTCTCATGTTTACCCTGGTAGTATTGAGTGAGCATAAAGTCAGCTAGAAATGTGGCCAAAGCAGTCATCATTGCAATGAAACCTGAATTGAGGTTTAACAGGGCTGTTGTGGCATCTGGTAGCATGTGCACATATCGTGAAGCAAGAATGACACCTGCAGCAAAGTATTTAGTGGCTTTGAGTCTCGTAAGGTGTCAAACTTGGCAATAAGTCCAGAGAACATCGCCTGTTCACATTTAAACATAATAACGATATAAAAAACTTTGCAGAATTGAGGTTTAAGCATGTTTCCACTTGATTGCTTCAGTTAATTCAAAAAATAAAATGCAAATTTCCTAGTAGGTTTAACACATATAACAAATCCAGAGAGTAGTTACAAATAATATGTCGACTGAAGCTGGAAATATTTACCTCTTCACATCGAAATAGACGCATTGCTTTGTAGCATAAAACACATCTTCTTCCTAAAGTACCCATTAAAAATTTATAAATTTGCCAGTACTAGATTGCATAAATCTTAGGAACTAATCTTACCAAATACGGAAGTTCAGGAATGAACTAAAGAAACATTAGATATTATTTTTCGCGGCAAACATGTTACGAGCCTTACTTTTGACCGTGAGAAGTCCTAAACCAGCAATCAATATATCAGTATATATAATTACATTTATTTCTTTGTTTTGTAATCATCATCACTAAGGTTACATTAAGAATGAGAAATTGAATTCCTTTTTACCTTCTAAAGTGCATCAATAGAAGATTATTATCCACGCCATCATTGTCAACAGAACTGATGCTACCAGACATGTTTTGAGTAACAGTTTAACAAATGCATCTTCAAGTTCAGGTTCATCGTTTTTTTCAACTCAAACTAGCCGAAATAATCAAATGAACATATAATATGGTAAGAGAAGAAAATATTAAACGGGCTAGGGGTGACGGTTCAACTTCTAATACTAGCGAATTTGGGAGGTATACGAGAACCAATTTTTTGGAAACTATGGGATATGAAGAATTTACCCAATTTGATATTTTGGCTTGGTGGAAAGCAAGGGATTCTCAATTTCCCGTGCTAGCCATCAGAGCCCGAGATTTACTAAGTGTCCAAGCTTCTATGGCTGCTTTAAAATCCGTTTTTTCTCTTAGTGGCAGGATCTTATCTATACGAAGAATTAGCCGGAGAAGATGGTTGGAGTTGGAAGTTATCGTAGGTCTACAATTGTATTCAACTATGTACAAATGTGTATTATATGTATCATACGTGTCATTTATATTCCACATCAATATTTTAATTAATAAAAATAAAGGGATAACCGGCTAGCCTTTCAGCAGGTCACCCATTATATGATTCGTTCATTTTACCAGTTGCTTACATAATACGCACACGATATTTGTTCTTTCCTAATATGATCATTTGTCCATAATTAGTTCTAATCCAAAAATAAAATGCTAAGTTTCTTAATCGCTTTTACTTATCAGAGATCCTAAATATATCATATATTTGTCTTTTTCTTTTTCTTTTTCTTTTCTAGATAAGTGAAATTCAAAAAACACCTTTGTCCACATAAGGACTCAGTTTATAACTCTACAATGCATGAAAGTTTTTTTGTATCTAATTGCAGTGTAAAATCCAGTGTTAATTTAAAAACAGGGGTGCTAACGTGATTGAAATAACAAGTAATTAGACTAGCTATAATGTATATAGAAAGGCATCAACCAACAATTTGATAATGTCTATGCAACTTTAATTTTAGTGCTATCATCAATTTCCATTGTTTCACTATAATTAATAAAAGTGCTATATCAAACAAATTAAATACTCTAAAGGAAACAATGATACATGCCAAACACATATTTAACATTCCTATTTACTCAAAAACACTTTATCTAATTTTTAAGACATCATCATCATGCACATAGGGTATGAAACACGATATGATACGTCAAAACCCATGAATTACATGTTGTTCAAAAAAAAAAAAAAAAAAAAAAAACCAATGAATTACCTACTTAAGGCCCCGCCACAACGCACGGGTAATGATACTAGCTAATATTTAACAATAAAAGAAGTCATTGCTTTTCTTACCAAAAATACTTCTACCATAGGTCGAAATAATCAAGTCTGCAACAAGAGGAAACTGTAAGGTCACAAAGGAAGTGATTGGTAAGCATGTCAATGCAGCTACGGGAACAAGAATGAGTTTGTTGCTTTGGCCAAAAATGAGGAACAAGGTTGCACCGAAAGCTATGATCATGGCTGATGTGGAGATGAACAAGGTGACAAGACCAATTATCAACTTTGTAGGCAACTTGAAGAGAAAGTCTTCCTGGGCAAAACGTGTGGTGAGGATGGACAAAAACATTAACAATGATGTAACAGATGTGAACAATGATATGGCATCTGATATTGCAAATATTGTGAAGGCAGTGTCACTAGTGAAAATTGGGATGCCAGTCGTCTGATTGTTCCCTCCTGGTACCGTAATAGCTGCCGCAAACATGATTGTGGTGATTAATGCAGCCGTAATTGTGTAAGACTCTGCGGTGGCCTTCATCCATTTTTCTCCCGCAATCACCAAGTCCTTGTGCTCTCTTGTAAATACCATTTGAGGTGTTTCTTCAAAATAGTTCTTTTGTATGATGTTTAAAGGGCATACAAATCCTTCGACTTCCTATAAGATTAGATTATGTATGTTAACCATCTTAATAGATTGTGCCATAAACAAATAGGCATGTTGAATAAAAACAAATCATTCATACCTTAAACCATTGTAGATCACGTTGTACTTGTAAAGCTGCACCTGATATGAGATTCAGTTTGCTGGTAGGTGCCAATGTTGCAGCCAAATGCAATAAATTGTTCCCCGAGGAGTCTTTAATCGTTTTATAAATATTCCTATGTACTTCACTCATTTGATATAGTAAATTGTAAACCTTATCTGAACGATTTACCACGGCATATTGAATAATGTTGTGACCATCTTCATTCACACTCGAAATCGCATGTGGGAAATAAGCCACAATCTTTGTTACAATTTTGTATGCATTTTGTCGCGTGGCTTCAAATATTGGATTGGTATAATATTGATGGAGAGTGTTGGAGTCCTTCGATGTATGTATGACCTCACAAACTTCTCTTAACAAATGAACTGCATCTCGATGCGTTGGATCTTTCACCTGAATGAGCTTAAATAATGGCCACACTGCATGTAAGCACAAATAAACATCTTAAGCAAAGGAATAGAGGCTTATTCTGTCTTCAAGATAAAAACGTTGGTTACAATCTCAAAACATATAGAAACATATAAATAGAATCCAAATAGAATAACACCAACAATATTCAATGACCCTTTTTTCCCAAATGTTGGGTTCGTTTGGAAAGTTTTGAGCCATGGCCATCAGCACTGCGTCACTATGCACGGTTCCACATATACCCAGCACACGCCTCGCCGAGCCTGCATGTATTCCAACACTTAGTAGTACGCATTACCAACCAAGTGATGTGATAGAGTTTGAAACCAATTAGCAGAAACCTACCAAAATCCTTGGAAGTTATAGCAATAACCATAAGCTCATCGCCACTAGTACCGTCAATCAAAGTACCTATGTCTCTGTAATTGGAATCAATGTATTCCAACAAAAACAACCTTGTCTTGGTATGCATATTTGAAAAAGCTTTGGCTAGTGGTATATGACCCTCATTGTCCTTCGCAAACAATAATTCTTGGTTCTTTTCAACCAAGATCATAGCAGCATCCAGGTTACCAACAATGGCAGCAACATGCAGTAGGGTGCTCCCATCAGAATTACGCACATCCAATATAGTGCTATCTGGTGCCATGTTCAACATTTTCTCTAAAAATTCTTTATTTTTAGTAGTACCAACGGCTACATGGAGTGCAGTGTCGCCATTAACAGTGACCTTGTCAGTCACTTTAACCTTGTCATTCGACCTCACAATGAAACTGACACTTTCAAAGAACCGATTTAGAGTAGCTTTATACAAACGTTGAAGATCGTATGCCCTTATTTCATCTGCTTCTTTTTTCTCTCTGTCTTTAATTTCTCTTTTCTTCTTCATCTGATGTTGCTCTTATTTCTATCTTTACATCTAAATCTGCATTGTTAATTGGTATCAACTTAATTAAAAACTACGACATCTGCGCCCTTATCTTATCATTATGGATTATGAATGATTAAAACTCAATAACACTAAAACAAACTAAGATTTAATATCTCAAAGTTTCAAACACCATGCTTTAGGAATGTGAGCTTAATTATTCCAGTCTTTGTTTATAAATAGATCTATATAATAAAAATTTGATTCATCATCAGTAACATCTACCCATATCACGTGTGTAATCAAACAATGCATTCTACTTTATTAGAAAATTTACTATATATATATATATAAAACAAGGGTGCAACTTTTATTACATTTATAAAACATATGCTTAAACTCTTGTGCGAACTTAAAACCGTGTCATATATTTTAGTGTTTTACTTTTTCAAATAAATCACAAACAACTCTTATGTATATCTGCGGAATCAACAAAAAAAAAGGTAAAGAGAATGAATGTACCTCTTATGGGAGGACCATAGATAGTCTGCAATTTATCCCACACGTCTTTTGCAGTGAAGTCTGCGTTTGTTTTGAAACGACTGACAACGTACCTTAGCGCTTGTTCAGAGAGAGAACCAAGAATCCACCCTTTGACGAGTGAATCTGATCTCCTCCACAACATGTAATCGCCCACTTTTTCCTTCCCTGAAGCACTGCTTTCGGGTCGGCTATTTGTATCGATGAAACCAAGCATATCATGACTCTCAATGAGACAATACATTTGTGTTTTCCATAAATCATACATTTCCCTACCACTCAGCTTCACTGTAACAAAGCTCGGAACAAAAACATGTGATGGATACGGATATGGATATGTGCTGCAGGACATGGTTGATGTAAACTTTTCCAGATTCACAATCAATCACAAACCCAGAAACAATCCACCAATTAATTAAGAACAATTTCAGAAACTTCTCTATATTACTTACAGAACTATCACCAGAACTATATATATATATCTGGTCACCAAGATTATCACCTGCAGATTTAACAATAATAATCGGATGAAAAAATACAGAGAAAGAAGAAATGATAATAGAATGAGAGAATGGGGTTATGAAAGATTGATACCCTAATGTGAGAGTGAGAAGAAGATACCGGGGTTTCTCATCGAGGGGTTTAAATTGGGGGCAGAGGGGTTCTCTAGCGGGGACTCGGTTAAGACAAAGTATGCTAGACCTCCTGATATTCGCGAGTAATCTACACCTTTAAAAAAAAAAAAACTAGTGAATGTGGTTGGTGAGTGAATTGAATAGGTTGGTTGAAACAGTACGTACTTTTGGGAGAACAATTATCACTTAATTTGTTGTACTAATCGTGCCAACTGCCACTTTGTATTTTCGTAAATGATTACCCTAATCCAACCTCTGCTTAATGATGCTTATGAAAAGGAAACAAAAGAAACATGTGTGACACTGTGGCTAAATCGTCGCCAGCATTAATCTGAAGGAGCTCTACTAGTAGTTTCTCATCATCATCTACTAAGATGCACCACCACCAATCCACCTATTCTGAATCTACCCGATCCATCACCATCATCTTTCGCCGTCCACCACCACCATCATCATCAATCCCCCCACCAACAAAACGTACCCTAACCCTAATTTCCAATAACCGCCACCACATAAATCACGCACACCGTCTATCGCTGGCTAGATCACTATCCCGCAACCCTCCGTTGCCGGTTTTAAATAGTCAAAGTAGTTACACTTGTCTAAGTTAATATTATGTTTGTCTTACCTATTGATAAACCATGTCGCTATGAATTTAGGCTATACGGTATGGGGCTACCCAACATGGGGGCGACTCGCGTCATGTGACGCCAAGTCAACATGTTGGGTAGCCTAAAAAAAAAAGGCGGAGTGGGGCTACCCACATGGGTGGGGCGACTCGCGATACGTGACACCCCTAATTTGTCTTTTTTTTATATATACTGCTAGATATACATATACATATATATATACATATACATATATATATACCTGCAACAAAGAAAAAGCAAGAGAAGCTGCCGATCCATACATATCGCCCAAGCCTCGGTCGCGGGGAAGAAGTCCCATACCGCACACCCTTAACACCAACAACTGGAGCCTTCTTATTATATTATGACTCAAAATAAATGCTTTTAATGTTCTATTGGGTGCGCCTTTTTAATATATTAAGACTCAAAATGAATGCTTTTAAATAGTCAAAGTACACAATAAGATCTACAATTTGGACATCTGTAAAAATGCGATAAGAGCATGCAACATGAAGCATCAAACATCTAAAATTTGGACCCAGTTCGGCTCAAGCTTGATTCAATTGACCCAAGTGGTTCATCTATCGGCAAGTACACATCATCTTCAAACTTCAAACTGTATTAACAAGAGGGACTATACATAAGCCCAGACATAAATTATAAACAAACACATCCCCCGAGAAAACACAATTAACTATGCCTTCACATCGACTAGATTGGCTTAATTTGCTTGATAGATTCACTGGCAGAAAATGGATATTGGGCATTTTCAACCCCACATGGGGTGAATTGGCGACCCGCCTAGACGTGGGGCACTGTGGGCGACCGACAGATACCCGATATTTTAGGGGCATATTTTTTTATTTTTTTAATGTATATATATATATATATATATATATAACAATCATCTAAAAATTAAATCATATAATTTAGCCCGTGGTTATGTTGCTATCCTGTTGGAGTATTTAGAAAGCTCGAAATGAGTTAATCTTTCAAGGAACTCTATGGTCCAGTCGACGGGTCTTTAAAGATATACAATCCCTTGGCTACCTTTGAATTAAGAATCGAGCGAACAAGGTTTCCATCGCGTGGGTATATTGGAAAATTTTCTCTTTTATGTAGATATATAGTGTTTAGCTGATGTATAATTCTTTGGCATAGTCTTTGGTGTCTGTACTGGTGATTATTTTTATAATGAAGTTTGTCATTCAAAAAAATATAATTTAGTCCACATAAAAAACCTATTACACGTACGCCTTTTGTGGAATTTTTTTTATTGACGGGCGTTATCTTGGAAGGCAAGTCGCCGCAACCACTGACACCATTTTTCTCTTTATTGAAAAGGTAACAACTAGTTTCATAGTTTGCAATAATTCATTTTAATAAATACTTATAAAATAAATAAGATAATATATCCTTGTATTATTTGTCTAGCCATCTTAAACAAAAAAAAGTCATATTTTATAGATTGTAAATTAAACAATATATATTAAATTATTTATTAACAAAACAAAGAAAGCAAAACATAACGATTTATATTGTCTAAAACATTAGTATATTTTTATTAAACAACTAGTCTTAATACCCGTTACGGATTGTCTATATATACGTAAGATATACGGCTTCATCATATATGCATGTTAAACTATGAATTTGTGATTAAGTGACATTATAAACTAAGTAAAGATAAGTTATAAAGTTTTGAATATAATAGACGGATACGAAGAAAAAAGAAATAAAGTTATAAATTTTTAAAATGTAAAAGTTACCTTATAAATCGCTTGATTGTTCGCTTTCTTAATCGCTTTTATTCTTTACGTGAAGCGAATGACATCTTTCTTTGATGTATATATAAGATGAAATCAAAGATCTTTTTGTTCACTAATAAGGAAATAAATATCGAGGCAAACCTAATTTTATAATAATTCATATAAGATTAATTAATATGTAAATTAAAGTACAATATCTACTATAGTATATTAATTAAATTAAAATAAATATTAAATAAGGAGATTGGTTAAATTTGACATGAATAGAAATTAATATGTAAATTAAAAAGAAAATAAAGATCATGTTGTAGTGTAATCTAATAGGATGTTTGGGATTGCGTTTGTAAAATAGATTATTCGTTTAAAAAATATGATTTGAAAAAGCATGCCCCAACCTGATTTCATTTTAATTTTGAATAGAATACAATGGTTAAATTAAAGGAGTTGATTTCGATTAGATCCAATTATTTTCTCACTGAATTGCAATATTCCTTCATAATAAAGTATTTCAAATTCAAATATTCATTTAATTAAAATAAAAGATAATAATTAAGAACATGACAAGTATTACTATTTTAGTGTATTATTTTTAATTTTTTAATACTTTAGTTATATATAACAAGTGAACATGCAAGGTTATTTTTTTTATATATAT
>JAOEHQ010011775.1:0-16170 GCA_025447715.1 Asclepias incarnata
CTATTAAAATTACCATTACGGCTAAAAGTTTACTGGGTTCGGATGAACCCATACGGCTCTATGTAGATCCGTCCCTGACGAAGAGGGAACCCTGTTCAGGGTACTTGGGGAAAGTCAAGCTTTGGCTCTGATGTACGCGACCTAACCGCTATTCCCGTGGCTGTTTCCTAGACTTTTTCCTGTGGCATCCCAAGATGTTTACACTTTACCCAGTGAGGTTTGAACCCAGTTCTCTTTTGAGACCTTTAAGATGCCTTACCATTAGGCCACCTTGGAGATGGTTTGTAGTACTACACTATCTTTACTACAAAAATCCAAAATATTGTATCTGATCACACTTCGGTGGTGTTGTTTGAATCTGAACTAGTTACAAGAGGATAAGACCTGTGAGATATATCACGTAATGGAAGTTTGGAAGCAAAAACATAGGCTAAGTTAGGAGAGTGAAGTGAAATAAGAACAATATGGTGTGTTCCAGGAAGATCATACATATAGTGTACCTTCTGATTGGACCTAACCGAAGAAAGGTGCATATGGTGTTTATCTCGTCAGCTTACATTATGCGTTATAGGCTCCCCAACATATCTTGATTCTTGAACGAGGTTGCATATATTGAACGATATATAACCTTGAAAACAATAACACCAATAACAACTTTTCTTTCCATAATAAAGTTAATAACCGATAGTCCGATGCCACATTAATTCTAGGTTAGAGCTAACGAGCTAAAGAGAAAAACATGAATTTAAGGATTACCATACAGAATGCCTGCAGGGGTCTTACCTTCTCATGATTATGATCACTCAGCACCTTGTTGCACAAAGCTTTTACTATCATCAACAACAAGAAACTAACTGTTAACACCTATAGAATATATCTAATGGTAACATCGTAAAATCTCCCAACGACAACACAACACGTATAACTTATCAACTTATGAAAATGATCTTTCCAAAAGGTCAAACAAGAACTCTTTTACATCACTATAAAAATCTAAGCCCTAAATGATTAAAAAAATAAGGAACAAATAATGATAAAACCATACATTAATGAAACCAAGCTATGAATATATAACATTACTTGTCCTCAATCTGTACTAGGTATATCCACATTCATATATACAATGAGAGAAAATTAACACACGGATATACAAGTGAATGGGTTTGAAGTGTACCAACAAAATAGATTCTTCATTGATATTTCATTACTACACCGTTTATTACAACATTGATAGCGTAAAACGACTTAAAGAAGTTACCGCATAGGAACCAAATTATTAATTTATCATCACCGGGAAGATTCTATTGATCGATATCAGCTTAAGCAAATACTTCCGTTTCCGTATCAATACTTGCTCCTTTCTGAACCTACATTTTATATTTTAACCAAAATAAACCATCACTAAACTAGTAAACTACTCACTAATCAAATACTAATAATCAATAATATATACATATGCATGTACATACATACATACATATAATAGATAAATAGAATACAAAAAGCATAAAAACAGTTTGAACAATAACCTAGACGTGTAGCTGCGGTTTCCGGCAACCGGTGAGTGATGTGAAATTTGCGGTGAAAAGCGTCGGATTCCGGCGACGGTTCAAGTAACGCTTTGAGCATAATAACTTGCTGGATCGCCTGAGATTTGTTCCACGACGGCCGTCTCATACCTGTACCGACGGAATAATCAAATACAGTAATAATTAATCTATATAAAACAAAGACGCAGTAAAAACACCTATAAAATACACACACACACACCTTTTTGTTTGAGGTACTGGCGGCATTGTTCGCGAGTGATTTGAGAAAAGTCTTCTTCGGTGAGGTGGTGAAGAGGCTTATCTAGCGGTGACGTGGCGGATAGCGGTGGCTCTTCCGACGTCATGGTGGTTGTTGGAGGTCTTTGATTTTGACCGAAAGTCAGAGAGATAATATATACAGTATATATATATATATTTTTATAATTTTGTGGATGTGGACTGGAAAGTGTTTTTGGTTTGTTTAAGGCTTTGAGCTACGGACAATTTAATTTAGCCACCGCGTAAACCAAAAAGGATGTCCATGGCGTACTTTATACATCTATCTCATTGTCCACGGTCTCGTCAATTGCTCGTCGCTTGAGAGATGCAATTAAGACCATTAGATCAGTTTCACGTGTTGCTTTCCATAGTTAACCACCAATGAGTGATGAACGAGCTTGATGGGTCCATTTTTCAATCAGATCGTTTAAAAGTTTACATAAAAAATTATGTTTAATTAATTAATAATAATAATAAAAAAAATTAAGGGATCAGATGTTGTTGTGCCCATCTATTTCCACCCTTTTTTTTTTTTTTTTGTCTATTTTCACCACTTTTATACTTTAAACAGTTGTACGATATGCAGTATTAATTGTACTATTGTTTGTCTTATATAGTGGAAATAGCAACACCCATGTTGTTAGCAGGTGTATATCAATTTAAAAGTGCTGATGTGACGCTGATGTGAAAAACTGACAAATAACTAATCTTGCCTAATGTTTTAAAAACCAAATTTTTCGTCAAACCGACCAGTCCACCGCGAGCGGTTGAACCAGTCGGTTCAACCGTTTGTTTTTTTATTTTTTATTTTAAATGCCACTAAATTTGTTACAATCCATTCAAAGATAATACAAAATAGTTATAATCCAAAGAAAATATATGTTTTAATGTTCACAAACAACTAAAAATAACATTAAAGTATACACATGATCATAAAAAAAAAACCGGTTGAACAGGAAAAACCGGCCGGTTCGAACCATTGAACCGGACCGCTAAAAAACCGGCCTCCTGACCGCGTACCGGTCCGACCGGTCGAACCGGCCGGTCCGGTCCATTTTTTAAAACATTGATCTTGCCACCATTAAAAGCAGCCTAAATGATTTATATTAAAAGGAAAAAAAAGTGTCTTTAAACATATACATTACACACTAGATGGAAACCCGCGCGATGCTGCGGCGATGGTGGTAGCAGTGGTGGTAGTAGCGGTGACGATGTGGTAATGGCGGCGACGGGTGGTGGTAGTGGCAACGCGGAGACGACGGGTGGTGGGGCGGCGGCGGCGGCGGCGATAGCGGTGTGGTTATTAATGTAAAAATAATTGATGTAAAAAGGGGGTAGTATAGTTATTTTAAGGATTGATAGATGTATGTTGTAAATAATAGTTATATTAAGGGTTAAGGGGATGTATATTGTAAATAATTTCATAATTATAGGTATATTAGGTGGAGATATTTAAATTAGTTAATAAATAATAGGGGTAGTTTGGGAATTTCAGTAGGCTTTTTTGAGAAAAAGAGAAAGGATTACTTTTTTATTAAGGATATTAAGGAGTATAGATGTTTCATTGATTAAATTAGAAAGATAAGAAAACTGGTTGTAATTGATTATACTAAGAAAGATTAATATAACATTTTATTTATAAATTATTACATAGGTATAGTAAGAGCATTTTTGTTTTTTTATTCATAAAGTTATCTGAATAAAGTGTTTCTTTGGATAAGTCTAAACTTTATTTGTTGAATGATTATTCATCAATCTTTAAAAGAAAATTATCTCATAAATATTCCATCATATTATTATTATTTTTGTTTTGAAAAAGCTAAAGTAAAAAAAAAAAGAAAAAAACGTATATAAATGAATTTTCATAGGGCGACCAAGAAACTTCCCGCTCCTTCTCAAAACTGCTCCTTTTTTCAATACCTACCTAACCCCCCTCTCTTGTTAATATTCCTCCTTAAGTCAAGCACTGCGAAGTACTATATATTAGTACTCCTTGTTAATATTTTCCTACAAAAAGAAAAAATCATTCCAATTAAAATTAAAATTAAAATTTCCCTCATTTTCAAACCAAAATCATCATGTGGAACCGAACCTTCTCAACGAAATCCGACCTGGAATCCGGTTCAACCCAACTGCTATATCCAACAATGATCGACTCACCGGATCTCCGCTGGTCATTTATTCGTAAAATATACACTATCGTCGCCGTTCAGCTACTCCTCACCGCCGCTATCGGCGCCGTCGTTGTTTCTTATCATCCGATTGTTACTTTCTTAACTACTACTAGAGGCGGTTTCGCTTGTTATATTTTAATAGTTATTACTCCTTTCATCAGTACGTTTTTAGTTTCTAATCAATTTCGTTATTATTTATCTAATTATTTTTTATTTTTGATGATTTTGAGGGTTTTTTAAAATTTAATTTTATTTATTTATTTTTATTTTTATTGTGTGTGTGTTTGTTGTGCAGCTTTGTGTCCGTTATCGTGTTATTATCAGCGGCATCCGGTGAATTATGTGTTGCTTGGGATATTTACGATAGCGCTTGCTTTGGCTATTGGTTTATCATGTGCTTTCACTAGTGGTAAGTTGAAATTTTGAATTGTAATTTGATTAGTTTGTACACACACACATTTAATTGGTGTTAGGAAATTGGGGGATCAAACCCTCACTACTGATTGCTGTGATGCGCTCGAATAGTAGCTGTGCGAAAATAAAACTCACCAGAAAAATTAAACACACGTACAGCTTTAATAGAGAGACTTGCTATAGATTATGAAGTCAATTACACTTAGGACCTAGGCGACCTATTTATAGAGGCCAAGCAGGTTAAATCCAATACTGAACAGGACCGAAGCACTCCGTATAGACAGTGTGTGCGTTTTGTTTTGAGTATATGCTGTGTGGATGAAAGTAAGAACTTTTAATTGTAGAATATTTTATTCTTTTTTGGTAGTTAAAGCCAAGGTTGCGGAAGTCGCTAGACGCTCCTAGGTCGGTCGACCGGGGAGTTGAGAGTACTCGGGTTTATGCGGGGAGTACTCGGGGGGTCAAAACGGCCAATGCGGGGAGTACTCAGAATAATCAGCCGATTCCGGTCGACTCGGCGCCCTACCTTGTAACGAGTACTCGGGGAGTACTCGGCTCGACTCGGGGAGTTTTACAACAGTGGTTAAAGCTAATGCGAAGTTTTAATCCCAAATTAGTGTTATAATAGTTATTGGAGATACATTATAGTACAGTCAATATAAGGAATAGAACCTTCACAAGAGTTTTATCTGCTTAGATTTCACCGAAATAGAGATCTAAAGTTTAAATCCTCTTGCCGAGTTAAGATTTTGTAGATTGGTGATAAAAAAGATGGTTATATTGTTTGTTATTGCTCGTCTTGGTGCTATTGTAAAAGTTACAAGAACGAGATGCTAAGGGGGCGTTTAGTTAGAGAAAACATCCTTTGTTTTCTATTTTTGTTTTCTAAGAAAACATGGAAAACATAAAACGCGATCAAATCTTAGTTTTCCAAAAAAATTTCCAAGAAAACAGAAAACACTGTTTTCTACTTTTCAATGGAAAATTAGAAAACACTTTTTTACTGTTTTCCATTTTTCATTTTCCATTTTCCAAATTTTAGAAACCTCAAACTATATTAACTCACCCCCTACGCCCTCGCCCCTGCCCCCCGTCACCCCTCGCCCCCCAAACTCCACCAAGTAGATCAGAACATGTTTTCTAATATGGAAAATGAAAATAGCATTTTCTAGTTTTGAATGCGTTTTCAAAATTTTCATTTGTTTTCTAGAGATGGAAAACTCCTTCCATTTTCTAGAAAATTAGAAATGGAAAATTAGAAAACATTTTCTACAACTAAACACGCCCTAAGATTTTTGTCCTTCTTATGAGGGTTAGCTATTTAGTTAGTTAGTTGTTCATTGCTGTGGAGAGGTAGCAAGATATGGAAGTATGGAATTGCCAATTTTTTTTCCTTGGTTAGGTGTATAAATTGCATGAGCAGCTAACAAGTTTTGCATCATCCCTAAGATTACTTTTCCATGATCGAAGGAGTGCTTATCTAAAGTTTTATTTGCACCAAACAATATATGGATATCGGACATGCATTTGTAACTGGTAGCCATAACATAGGGCGTTGAAAGAGACACTATCTAGTATCTCATTTATGTGTAAGTAACAGTAACCAACTTTTATCCAATATCTAATCTGCTCACCAAAGTTTGCAAATCACTTAGAAAAGGCTTAAACCGTTATAATTGTCTCAGCTAAGGTAATATAAAAGCTAATTGCTATTATTCGCATCTAGTTACGACGGTATGTTACAATGAATGACAGCGAAGTTCAGCCTAGTTGCAAGGTTCAAAACTTTTAAATTCCATTAACCAAGATTAGACATCAGAACGATTCGATTACCACTTCTTACAAATAAATATAGCCCCAATTTATAGCACTGACAACCCCCGTTCCAATCACCAATAATTTCAAAACTCAACAATCTAGAAGTTTTTTGCAGGGAAGGTCATTTTGGAAGCTGTTATTCTAACGGCAGTGGTGGTTGTGAGTCTCACTCTATTCACATTTTGGGCTGCAAGAAGAGGTTATGATTTTAATTTCTTGGGTCCTTTCTTGTTCGGTGCTATTATGGTGCTTATTATCTTCTCTTTCATTCAGGTTCGTTAACCTCCCATTTATATTTTTGTTGATACATACTTTGTAGAGGTGGCAATTTTGCAGGCTATGTTTTATTTTTAACAGGTCAATCGGGTAAAATCAAGAAGTTAGTTAAGATGGAAATGGGTCAAATGGGTCAAGATTCACTGGAAGTAAAAATTTTTATTGAAAAAGCAGTTAGCTAATGAGATATTATACATAATGTGATTATTATAATCATTTATGACACTCGTTCATCTGTAAAAAAAAAATAGGAAAACAGATTAAAAAAAGAAGTGTTTTGGGTCAACTCAACAAGACCATTACCAAAATCACCTCTTTGAGCCATTACCTAGTCCGACCCAATCACTTTGCTGCCTTTAATATTGCTTTGTGTTCTAATTTTTTTTGCGTTACATTCTGCAGATATTCTTTCCGCTGGGTAAGATTTCAGTGATGATATATGCTGGTCTTGCTGCTATCGTCTTCTGTGGCTATATTGTGTATGATACCGATAATCTGATCAAACGATACACATATGACGAGTACATCTGGGCCGCTGTGGCTCTATACTTGGATATCATCAATCTTTTCAGTACTTTGCTTACCCTATTGAGAGTCGCTGACAGATAAACCCAAAATATCTGTTGTAATTCGTTCACACGTGCAACCGAAAATAGCTGTTGTAATCCGTTCACACGTGCACGAATCGTATTTTATGAAGAAAAAATTTGGTGTCAACACGTTGAACACATTAGAATAGACTTAAATTTAAATGCTTGATGTGACATTGAAATATGGCATATTCTTATTCTCTACGTATGTTTATAAAAACTATATTTGTTAATTGTTGGTAGTGTATTTAAAAATTATATTTGTTAATTTTTTGTGGAGTATTTAAAAATAAAAATGATTTAGCAATATTTAAATATAGAAATGATTAGGGGAATAGATATATAAAAAGGTTTTGCTAATGACAATCTTATATATAACTAACTAGGCAATACCCCTGCGACACACGGGTTATTGTATTTGTCGTCAATTCTTTGTGAGTTACATACAATACAAACAAATCGTATAACTTTAAGTAAATAATTATAACTCTCTCTTTACGTATATATAGGATAAAATAGATATTCGTATACATTCAAGTAAAAAATGTTAACAAAACGGAAAATATTAAATCTTATAATGAAAAGTTGCAAACATAGTTGGGAATAAACATGGAGTAATTAGAAACATAAAAGCAATTACAAATTAGTCAAAACTTCTTTGAAGACAATATTTTTGGTGGTGTTTGTAACTTTGCCATCTTTGTCTAAAATCAAAACCTTCGAACCTTGTTTACTTTTGACTATTGAAAGGGCAACATACAACTGCCCATGACTAAAGACGAGATTCTTCAAGTACAAACCAACTTGGGCCAAACTTTGTCCTTGACTCTTGTTAATAGTCATGGCAAAACAAACTAATAACGGAAATTGCCTTCTTTGAAATCTAAAGGGTATTCTTTTGTCGGATGGATTAAGTTTCATTCTAGGAATGAAAGTAATTTTCCCAGCATTACTACCAGAAATTATCTCAGCTTCAATAACGCGTTCACCGAGTTTCCGTACTCTAAGTCTGGTGCTGTTACATAATCCACCTGGCTGATCTATGTTTCTAAGCAACATAATAGGGACACCTACTTTTAGAACTACACGATGATTTGGTATGCCAGACGCCTTAATTTCATTGAGGAAATTTCGAGTGTACAAATCTTTATTAAAATCAGAACCGTTTTCAGATTCACAAATTGAATCAGAACTCAAATAAACTTTCTTGTCACCGTGAATGCAAGACTCGAACCCTTACATGAATATTGCGTGATCTAAGTGTGACATCTCTAAGCAGGGTCATGGCTCTGTCCATATTTTTGAATCATCAAGTACATCACATGTCAATAATAATTTATGTCCAAAAAACCTACTTTGGCAGACTATATTGTACTGTTTAGAAAGAAAGTTTTTTTACAACGAAAGACAGCCATGATGTTCCTATACACCAATCTTGTATATGAAACAAATATCAATTGACATAAAAGAATTGTCCAGAACAAAGGGAAGAACCGAAAATCATTAAGATTATACCCATTTGATTTGTCTTGTATAAATCAGATTATGAGCTATGCCATATATAAGAAATTAAGCAAACTACCAAAAAACATAAAATTGTTTGGAGATTCTTACAAACCAACTACAATGGGCTTTAGTTTTACAAATGAACATACCACATTAATATATTTTGGAAATGAATGTTATATTTTAGCTTCACAGATTTCTCAATTTTGGTGTAGGTATGAATGAATAAAGCAAATATCAATTGACAAAAATAACCAAATATATTATTACTTACAGTTGAATGATCCCAAATTGATATTATTCCACCGTTTCAGTATAAATCACTTTATTGAATAATAATAATAATAATAATAATAATAATAATAATAATAATAATCTTACCTTTAAAAGCATTTGCGTAACAAAAATAATAGCAGCAGATGATGGTATAAATTAAGAAGGTTTCAATATAAATCTCAAATCCTAAATTGCAAATAAAACATGGTGGCCATGATTTGAAAAGTAGCCATCGAGCGATTCCACCGTTTCAATATGATTTACTTTATTGAATAATAATAATAGTAATAACAATAACAATAATAATAACAATAATCTTATCTTCAAAAGGCGATGACGTAAAAAAAATAAGGGCCTTCATATCCATGTTGTATCTCTATATATATGACATCCCTAAACTCATTACTAACTACAAAAAAATAGGGATAGATACGAAAATTGAAAAATGAAAGATTTGATATCTGTTTTAAAAAATAGGGATCTAAAGATCTAATTTCGTGATATGATAATATGATTGAATAGAGACGACGGTCAATTAGATTCCAACGATCTTTTAGGAGGTTCAAAAAATAAGTAGTGTGGGATGCCAAGTTGTTAACAATCATTTGGCTAGATCAAGTGGAAGTGTGGTGTTATTATTACACAGGAATCCCGGGTTATACAATTTTTTTTTAAAGTTGAGACCTTACACTACTACGTAGATGTGGCATATGAGGTGGCAGCCATGTGTCAAACTCACAGCCCAAATCGATGAGAATGTGACATGTAAGCAAAAAGCTGATGCAGCGAGTTCTGGGATATGCCACATGTGGGCGGCTGGAGATAGAGAAATATATATATATATATATATATATATATAAATTATAAAAATGTTACTAGTAAGATATATTACACTCCATTAAAGGAAAAATAATTAAGTCATCAAACTTAATTTTAATTGTAACTAAATCTTTTTTTTATATATAAATCTTTTATACCTCTCATTTAATTAAAGCTTCTTAGCTTCACAATTCTATCTTTTTTTATTTATTTGAATTGTTAGTTTTTCAAATTTAATTGGATTGAAATTAAATTCTAATTATCATTCGTTCATTTAAAGTGTTTTTCGTAATGTTTATTCTTTAACATAAATTTACAACAATTATGAAAACAAGTATGACATTCCGTAGGGTTTTCCAATTTTACAAAAACGAAAACAAACACAGGTAAGAAATTTAATCTTGATTAAAACATTACTTTTGTTAATCTTTATTTTAATTTGTATTAATGTCATTTTTAATTGTACTTTTAAAATTGTATATAAATTGTTGTGGACCAAAAAAAATCTAAATATAAAAATAAACTCAAAATATAACTAAAAAGTCAGATATATATTTTGATTTTATTAAATATGTAAATTTCTAAGGGAAAGAAGAAAAAGTAAATTATTTATTTGATATAGATAAGCGCCTTGTGTAAAGATATCCTGACGAGTTAATATTTGTATAGGACTGAGTCTTTTGTATAGGACTGAGTCTTGTTTATGGTATGAAGTCAAGGATTGTGTGTCATGTTGATCTGTGAGACTCAAAAATATAGATGAGGTACAGTTGATGTATCTTTACTTTGTATAGGTTGCCTGCAAAATGAAAGCAGGAAATGTCGGGTTTCTGGGTTGGAAAAACCTTAACAAGAAATGCGGTCAATTGAATGGGAATTGGGTTTATATCCTGTCTTCTAATGATTGAGCATTGGCTATTGCAATTGCAATAAAACTACTCCAATTATAATAGCTTACATGCCGACATCGCATTCTCTTGTAAGCTTTGATTTCGCCGTTTATAAAAACATCCTGATGGCAGGGTGATTGGCTGGAATTAGACAATCTGCATAGATTCGTAATTAAAATCAGTGACGGTTATGTACTATGTTTCTGGTTCATAACTAACCAATTCAGAATCACAATTAGGAAACTAATCCTAAAACGGTAAATAGCTTATGATGATTAACAATTCACAATCACTACTAAAATCCAACCATACTTGTATCCTTAAATTTCATTACACAACCCTATAACTATAATTATAACCTCTCTAAACCCGGGATCATTCTAAACCCAACCACCTGCAGTCCTTTACATTACACGCTAACCCAAAAATCATAACTAGTTGCTCTTATCTTATGGTAGCTGGGCAAGCTTCTTTTCAGCCACGATTGACAAAAGTCTTGACACACCTTGAGTCCACATATCATATTCTCTTTGGTTCCTACACTCAAACTCCACAATTCCTCGAATAGTTGTCCTCAACCCAAAGTACCTCCGTTGCTCACCACCATCAAATAAGTGTCGCCCTGGCCAAGCCGGGATATTCTTGCAAACCTCCAAAACCACATCTAAAATATGCAAATCGTTAGGAAATGTGATCTAAACCGACTCATTAATATATAATCTAATTATTTAAAATGACTTACTTTTCTTCTTTTTTGTGATTGTAGAGCCAACATGTTTGCTTTTCATCTTTAACATCACTTCACCACTCCGGTGGATATAAACAGAAACAATTTTCCAGTGAAGATCACCTACATTATTATGTCCCCAATGTGTGATGAACAGAAGTATTTATTGTTAACTAATGACGAGATCTTTAATTTAAATTAATTTGCGAGTAAAAAGTGTTAAATGAGAAGTGAGGTTAGATTTTTTACCATTACGGGTGCGTTTGAGAAGCTCACTACCTCGAGCAAGAAGTTCTTGGTTACAAACTCCAAGAAAGTTTTCTTCGGGGAGAAGCTCCTCACAGTAACCACTACTCTTTCCATGGTTTTTGTTTACTTTAACTCCTCTATCAACTGGTATCACTGCTGCTATATTCCATACTTCCTTCAATGCCCGTGCCTTCAAAGTCGCTGCTCCACGTAAAGCTATAAAAGCGCAAGTTTAATGCATTAGCAGAATATATTATACAAACACACATTGTAAACGTTACAAGTAAATGTGGCAATTTTGAACTATTTAATTGTGAACAGGTTGACTTGGGCTGTGTTTTATCTCAAATGGGTCTAGCTGAAAAACTTGGGTAAAAGAGAAACGGGTTGAAAGTTGTCCATAGTCTATGTCTATTAGATACCTCTTAAACCATTATTGATTAAAATATTGTTTTTGTACCTCTCCAATGTTTTATGAAATTTTTGTTTAGAAACTCCAAAAGTTTACCTGTGGCAGCTGCAGCTGTGAGAGTTAGTATATCTCCATGGGACTTGACATTAACAGCAGAATTGACGGCAGCAATAAGATGTTCACGTTCAGCTCCCATGGCTTCTGCAGCTTCCACACATTGGGCAGCAACCAAAGTGGCAGCAGAAGCCACCGCCATGTCTGTTTTGGCCATTTGCTCGTCTTTTCCGGACGCCGACGCTGATGCAGTGGCAGCTGCGATGGTGGCCACAGCAGCTGCCACACCAGCAACAGAAACCGCAGCGTGGAGTTGGGCGTTGTGGGCTCTGGTCTCTTCTTTCTTCTTCTCTCTTCTCTCTTTTAACCACCTTCCAACTGTTTTTCCAGCAGGTGTGCTGCTACCACCTGTGCCATAACCACTACGCATATTGGCGAATAGGGGTTGCAGGGTGTTGTTTGCTCGAAGATACTGCAATACAATGCAAACTTTATCAATTATATTTTGTTTCACATAAAAGTCAACATTTGACTTTTGAAAGTCAACCTCCAATAAATACACTGAACAATGCTAAAGATATATGCTGTATACATATACATATATACAGTCAAAATCAACTTTGAAAGCCAACACTTTTGAAATGAAATTATTGTAACTAAATAAACGTAAGAATACCTTTTCTGGGTTGTTTATATATCTCTTCTCTAACTGAAATATATTTATTTTTTCTTAGGCTTTTAACTTCAATAACTATCATAAAACATAAATGATGTTATATTAAAAAGTATCTTTCTTTTGTGGTTATTTACTCTAGTATCAAAAGGTGGCCAAAGGTGGGACGGCCGTGTTGATATTAAGATGGATCGTTTTAAACGCAAGATGTTTGGTAATCATACAAGTGTGCTTTTCCTAAAAAAATTTAAACGCAAGTTAATACGAGTCTGGATCAATTAAGGTTGACCCACCAACACTTCATTCCTAAATTTTTAAGTAAAACTTGTATTAGACTATTGAATGATGAATCTAATTTTAAAGTAATCTAATAACTAATGATGTTTTATATATCATTAAACACTTTGGTCCCTTGAACAAGTTAGGAAGATTGGGTCTGGGTGCCCACACAAATTTATATTTATATTTATATAATGCAAGTTTGTTACTATTTATTTATTTTGCAAGGGATGGGAATTAATTTGACATTAAAAATACATTTTGGAGTGTAGCTTTTATTCAAGTGTGAAGGACCCCATCAATAAGTTACAGAACTGTTGAACAGACAGAGGACAAGAGCCCAACTGTGACAGACAGCAAGCAGCCTGAGTGAAAAAACCACCCACAGTGTACATTAACAACAGAGTTAACTGTAAGAACATGGCTAGAGGCTGACAAAAATTTTTAATAGAACAAGACACACCATATCCCCCAAAAAAAAGTAGGTAAAAATGTTAATTTTTTTTTCTTTTTCGATGCATGTAAAATTTACAAAACAGAAAATTATATACTCCATTTTATGAAAATACTGTACATCACATGTTAACAGTTGTACACTAGTTCCATTTATTTGCAAATGAGTCAGGAACAATAAATTTATAAAGATTTTCACTTCAACCTATTAAATAAGTACATTGGAATAAAACTGGTTTTTCTCATGGAAATTGCTCTTCAACAATGTCAAGTAATTTGCAAGATATTTTTTTTCTTTCTACAGTCAAGTATGTTTTGCTAGTCGTAGTCTTACGGGTTATAATTAACTAACAATTATTTATGAACACAAAACTTTCCATTTAAATAAGATATACGAAGATCAATTTCATAGTAACTTGAAAAAGCTTCATGTTCATTGATTATTATTTTATGGTTTTATATATCTATAGTAGGCTAAAACATAGTAATAAAAAGCACGATTAGCAAACTTTTATTAATTAAATTGTTGAAATAGTTTCTATTATATATATATTATTATACATACATATAATTAACAAGCATGTTATCTCCATCTGGGAATTAAATTTTGGCACATATGTCATCATATAAGTCAATTAAGAGTCTTTAAGTAGAAGTGTACTTAAATTTATCATGGGGATAACTTATATGATGTTAGCAGTATATAGTTAGGTGATGTTTGTGAATGTTTGTGAGGAGAAACATTAAATTCAGGGGGTCCCCTTTTATCATTAAAATATTTATGTATGTACAGCATATATGATGTTAGCAGCATATAACATTTTCCCATTTATCATTGCATATATAGGAAGAAAAAAAGCTAGAAAAAGAAATGAAAGAAAACACCAAAAACACTCGATAGTCCAAACTTGACCCATACAGTTGTCTAAACACTACTGATGTCTTTTCTAGACTTTATTAATCAAGATTCTCAAAATCTTCATTTATTTCTTCTCTTTTTATTTTTTCATTAAAAGAAGTTATTATGCCTTTTTCCAGATGGCATAGATATCTAGATCCGGATGCAAATTTCAGTGTATGGTTTACAAGTTACTTTACATTTCATCATTTCAGGGAATTACTTAACTAATCAGTATAGTATAAATATAAACTACAATCATACTCGCACGGTGTGATGGCGATAGTGGTAACGGCGGCGGGTGGTGGCGATTGGCGGAGGCGGCGGCAACGGAAGCGGCGAGTAGCCGAGTAGTGTAGGTTATTGATGTAAAGGTAATTGATATAAAAAAAATAGTTTAGTTATTTAGGAATTGTAAATTATTTCATTAAGGGTATTTTTGGTAGATCATGTATGTTAGGTGGTAGGTGTATTGAATGATGAGAGACATTTTAGGTACATCAAACCTATAATTTTTTAAAAAAAAAAAGAGAGGGGGTTAATATTTTATATAATAGTATAAATATAAATAACCACCATTCAAATATTATCTATATTTTCATTTTAGATCGTCCCATGTTAAATGTTTATTTCAACCACCCCCTTAAAGACTATCATTAAGTTGTATAAAAGGATTGTACTTTCCTAAATTCAGAGGGTAGACTTAATTTGATGATAAAAAATACAATTATTTATGCACGTTAACGACAACATAAAGGGCTGTCATTAACAAGATCCTAAATATAAATATAAATGGAAACATATAGTTGATTAACTTTTCCATAATACCCCTAAGTAATTATATTATAATTACAAAAGTCAAAAGGTAATAAATAAATGAAAAAGGGTAAAATAATCATTTTACAAAAAATACCTATAGTATTTACTATTATCTTAAACTTTTTTTTTTTTTTTTAGACAGAGGTGTACATTTTAGAAAGGGTTTAAAGGCAATATATACACAACAATGTCTAATAAACAGGTAATGGATGAGATTATCCTTGTTTGGATTATCTAGAAATGACAGTTTTTTTTTACTCGTGTATGCAACCTAACCAGGGTGACTGTTTACCTAGAAAGATCGAACCCATGACGTCTTTTAAAGAAACAAAACAAAAGAATATCTAATACTCCGCAGTATATAGCAAATACATTGTAACATAGCATAAGCAAACCATTGTACACAACCAAATTTTGTTGCATCCGTATCACCTCATCTTTTTAAACCAACACATATGCCTTATTCAAAAAAATCTACACTGTTTATCTTTGAAAATGACAAACTTATTGATAAAATTTAGTCATTTTTTTATTGGATACAACACGACTTGCAATTCGTGTATTAGAAATTGTACATTGTCTTGGGGATTTTTTTCAAATGTGAAAGGGCAAAGCCAGAGGTAAAATATGACTGATCATTTGTTACTTTACTGGATTAAAATTGACTTGTAAGTTGTGCATTGGATTTGAAACCAAAGATGTGACAAATTCAATTTGGAAAGGGTCTAAAGCCTTGAAAGAAAAAGTACAACAGATTCTTTGCTTCTTTAAGTGAACTATTCCACTTCATCTCTTTTACATAGAAAAAAAAACCACACAACGATAGATCACACTATCACCAATCCCTAGATACTAGATGCTCCTTTTTAAACTTAAATTATAATTTTTATGACTGTAAAATACTAAAATATGTGATTTATTTAATTAATTTTCTTTCTTTTAGACTGTCCGGAATGGGCACTCCCTTTCACGCCCTTTTCCTCTTTTTTTTTTTTTTTTAATTAATATTTATATATATAAAAAATGCTTGTGTGT
>JAOEHQ010011786.1:0-16169 GCA_025447715.1 Asclepias incarnata
GGCCCGACCCCCAAACCCAACAACCCAACCCGGACCCGACCTGAAAAAATTTAGGTTGGCGGGTCAAAAATAGCCAACCCGAACCTGCTTTTTTCGGGTCGGGTTTCAGGTCGGGTTTCAGGTTGGCGGATTTATTGACAGCCCTAGTCCAATCTATGTAAGTTGTTACAAATTAATTCTACGCATTATATTAAGTGGTGTAATTTTTTTAATGTATTCAAAATTTTGAAATTCATCTTTTCATTTTTAATATTAAAAAGTAATAATTTATAATATACAGTCCCTTTGTCCTAATTTAAATATCTTGGTATGACTTCCCGAGTCTTTTTTTTGCAACTTCGATCGTAAATATTTTTGTTTGTATTATATAATACTTGATGAAAGTTATATCAATATAAAATACATTTAAAACTCAATCTATTCATATATTTTACATTAATTATTATATAACACAAACAAAAATATTGACGGTCAAAGTTAAACAAAAAAAACAAAAAATGTCAAACTAGGACATTTAAATTGGGACGGAGATAGTACATTGTACGAGTATTAAAATTAGTTGTATTTATATATACAGTAAAGTAAAAGTTGAGCTAATAAAAAATGATATTATGCTGCTTAATTAGTTCTGGTAAACTAGAGATACTCATTTTGGATCTTATTAATTCTAGGTAGGACTTTTTTTTTTTTTGAACAACAAGATATTGTAAGTTGTAACACCATGTTATTAGTAAAGATTGCAAAAGATCATGTATTGATTGTTTATATCGTAATAGCAGAGTGTCCGCATAATATATACTACAGAAGTAAATATTTTTTACCGGTAGCATCTGACGATTTCTTATGGTGGTTCTTGTTGGTGGTTAAAAATAACGTTTTTATTTTTTTAAGACATATTTATAACTTTCATAATTAAAATTAAATATATATATATATTAGTTGAAATAAATTAAATGGGTTAATTGTGAAATGAAAAGTTTGACTAAATATATAAAATAAATATTAATTAAGATTTAAGCTTGAGGAATATATCGGTCATTTCGCATATCAAATTTTGTAGCTTTTCAACAAAAAGGGGTTTAATTTGTTCAAGGGTTTATAGATAAATGTTGTAAAGAAGCGGTTGTCTACTAACCATTTGAAATAAGATCAATTATAGCGTTGTTAAGTTTGATTTGAAAGATAGTGTCCTGAATAGTTAATGAGTTGTCAAAATATTTCTTCAAAGAAACATCCGAATGAGTTGATGGGCAACATACATTAATATCAAACCTTCAGATGTGGTCCTTAAAGCATTGTCATTCATATTCATATTCATTATGTTGCGCACATGTGTAGTATGTATTTTACAGTTAACGCCTAGCTACTAATTACCATATGTCTAAAGCTTCTTAACCATTATCTAGACGACTAAACCAGTAAAGCCTAATATATATAACCTTCACTTGTCCCACACACTAATACTGAGTGACTAGTACTAGCCTGGACACATTTTAAAGTGAACATTTAAAACGAGACGGATGAAGTATATCTATTGTCATGACTATAAGTTGATTTCCATAATATTAAAGTTTAGTCTCGCTACTCTGTTGTTCGATCACATCTGGGTTTGGGTTTGGGTGCTATAAGCTATAGTATTAATTAGAGGTGCCTACTATACTCCCTGGATGGATGGATGTGTATATCTCATTTAGCTAGCGTCGCTTTAAGGTGTAACGCTTAACTAGTTATATATATTGAATTTAAGTGTACAAGTTTGTGAAAACTAGCTGCTAGTTTGATTTTATATGAATTTAAGTGTACAAGTTTGTGAAATCTGTCAACTTTCATCATAGTTTTAATTAAGTTCAAATTATTTCATGTTCTTAATTACTCTTTTTTTAGAGGCAGGAGTCTTACATGTTATTTTAAATCTGGCAAAAGAGAGAAATAAAATGAAAAAAAAAAAATAAACACCAATGATCGACCACATGCTTACTCGATAATTATAATAGAAGTGCATCAATTAGAATATGTTATATGCATTTACATAAGCCATGATATTGGGAGTGATTGCACGACAAAAGACCCTTGTATTAATTATTGCCGACCAAATAGGAATAAAGACAACACAAATATTCAAAAGTTTTCAGAATGCTAGATAAACAATAGATCGATATATGTTAAATAAATACGAACATATATACACAAGAACACCAAAACATGCAAGCGAAATTATGGTATCTGTACATTATGTTGTTAACACATCGATTAAGTTATAGATCCTAATTAAATTTGCAGCAGTAGCCATATATGAAACTCTTCTCGATGGTATTATAAAAAACTCTTTCTTTAAAATGGCATTCTGTCATTGAAAACAAGCTATATATTAGCAGCAAGTTGCTAGAATGACAACATTTGATTCCAAAAAGTTTTTTTCCCCTACTTGAGATCGATCCAAGTAAAGGAAACGATACCAATTATGATATATAGATGAAGAGTCATATGTAAGTCCCAATTCGCACGATCTCTTCTCGATACTAATTAGCCCCCGTGTTATTTTATGTTTGGTTATTATGGTATATAAATCCATGAGGTTTGAGATTACTACTGTTACACATACTACTTGAACCAGCAGGTAAAAACTCTTCCAAATAGACATTGTCATGACCCACAAAAGTTGTCATTTTATATTTTTGTATATTCATTGGTCAAAATTATAAACTTGAACTTGTAATTTCTCAATCGTTTTGACAACCTTTGGTTATCTATTTCAACAGTAAATAACAACTCAAAAGTACAAAATTGTTGTATTAATTAATTCTATACACATTATAATGATCTTAGCTTAATTAGTCCAACTATCCACCTTTATGTAGGCATTACGTACGATCATGGTTGCATGGCGCATATATATAGTCGAATCTTATAGCTTTTAAATTGCTTTATATAAAAAGTAGACTCTTATATCAATCTAACTCGATCTATATAAAAGTTAACTCATTAATTGTAAGCTATAACATAATATATCCAATTAATAATATTAGCCGAACTCACCATTGATCGACAGATTTATGCATACATGTAACCATAAGTATAATATAATTAAGTGAATTATGGTTTAATTAAGTGTTGTATCCTTAAATATAAAAAAAGGATAGGATCACATGGAATTTGGTCAGAAATCAGATCTTGGAGAGTTATTTAAGGGTAAGAATGAATTATTCTCAATCTTTGATCAAAGTCCGTAGACAAACACCACCTTCCATCCATTCATTACAACATGATCTCCATATTTGTTTATTTATTTTAGATGGCTACCCCCACCAGATATACATCTTATGTGTGTTTCATCTACCAGACATTGATTTCAATGTCCATGTGCCTTTTGTATCCCGTATATATCTTTCTTAATTGTAGAGATGACTTGTTTTCTCATTTCGATCACCTTATTTATTAAATAAACTAGCTAGTATAAAATTATAAACGTTTACTTATGACATCGGTCTAGATGAATTCCATATCTTATTTTACTTAAAATGAATAATATTATGAAGAAATAAGTTTAGTTTAAAAGATTTGTCTATCCGAAAAACGAGTGGGATCACAAACTTGTTAAAGTTAAAAAAAGAAGTACGTACATATGAAGATGTATTACATCATCTAAGAAGATCTTAACGAAAAACGACCTTAAGGCCTCTTCCTATTCTGACGCCGTCATCACCTCGTCTTGACTGCCACATCAGCTTTCTCTCTCCAAGACACACCCAAGAACTACTCCCTCCCTATCACATTCTCATCTTCACCTCATCCCAAATTAAAAAATTATAAACCTACACACACATACACTCTCTCTCCTTATCCCCAAATAAAAACCATACACACACATTTTATATATCCGACCCCACACAACTCGTTTTGCCATTTCGTAAAAAAGACGGGGGACGACGACGACCTGATGATGACGGGCCGGTGCCTAAGGTAAAAGGGGACGACGAGAAGGATGAAAGGCCACGGCGGCCACATAGTGACAGGCCTTATAAACATACCAAGCATTTTGTTTTTGAGTATAATGAAACTTTATTTGAATTTGTTCACGTATTAAGATTTATAGTTTTTCTTATTGGTTGCTATAAATAATTGTAGAAGTTTTTAATATTATTTAACCTTACATTTCCAATTTGTTTTTTTTATTACTTTTATTATCGTAATATAATTAATTATAGATTATAGAAGCAGTTGATGTTATTTAATTTATTTTTTTCAAGTTAAAAATTTTATAATATTACCGGCTTATCAACCGGGTGATACCCGGGGCATATTAAAGATATTAAAGCGTTGGAAATACAAAACTATAGATACCAAAATACAACACTATTTACTTTTTTTTTTTTTTTTTTATAAAAAGTGACGATACAAATAACGAACCATAAGATTGTGGACATTTTATAATTGGAAATTATAAAAATAAGGTGACCAACACCCAGGGATAGTAATTTCACAAAAACGTAAAAGTGTCGACATCGATAGTAATTTCACATCTTATTTCTTTTACTATACCATTATTATTGAACATATACTAATAATAACTAAACACAATTAGAAAAAAACTAAATTGGGTATAATCAATAACGTATCACATGTTTTTCGAAATCAAATTTAAATTGTAAGAAATAGTAACGGTCAAGTTAAAAAGAGAACGAAAATGGAAATAATAAGATGTTATTCTTGAAAAATGACATATTGTTGAATCATAAAAAAATATTATTTTATATTCGATGGAAATAATGGGATTCCCTTTTTATTTATATATCGAATATTAAAGATTTTGTAGACATTACAGGAATAGATGGGTAGATCTTTTGAAGAAAACCTACACTTACCCAGCAGTAACCTGAAGATCTCTCAAGAATGTATCCTGGAATTTGTTATATTCTATTATACTAAAAAAGAATCAAAATGAAATGCATTTATTCGACTTCTTTCGTTTATAATGTATTTATTGGGCTTTTTTGGTTTATTATTTATATGTATTAGGCTATGAGTTAAAGATTTTGAGAACCGACAAATTTATACATGCAATCAATTAAATTTCAATCATGTTGTGCAATGTACAGGTTTTAAACCCTATTTATATAAGGAATTTGCTAACCAGTGCCTCGGGGCATTGGTTATAGTACGTATCTAATGAACTCAATCTTTCCTAAATAATCAAAAATTGCATTTAATGGTTATTAATTCAATCTAATAATTATAATTTTTATATGATTCATTAATGCATATTTTTATATTTTAAGAAAGTTTAAGTTCATTAAATGCATACTAACCAATCTCCTCGGGGTACTGGTTAGCAAATCCCATAGATTTATCATTTATGATTGATGTTATTAAATACTGTTAAACCAATGATAAGCAGATTAAAAACTTATTAGGAAAATGAAAGCCTACGCAATAATAAATTAATTTCATATTCTTTCTCTTTCTGGGAGAAGAAAAAAAAGAAAAAAAAAAAAAAAACAAGGAAAGAAAAGTCAAATCTATGAACATCAACAAATCATCATCATCTTCTTCTTCTTCTTTACACAAATAAATCATTCATTCAAATTCAAATTCAAACATTTAAATCTCATTTCATTTCAATCATATTAAATACACATATATACATACCTATAGATATATAGATTCCTAAATCCCTTATAAAACCCCTAATTCCACATTTCCTGAAATCATTTCAATTCAATCCAATGCATTGAACACACACACACATACACACACACAAAAGGAATCAAATTATTATTTTAATCACCAACCAATATATATATATATACATACAGAAGTTTGTATCTATCTGATACGATCTGATTGTTATTATTATTATTATTGTTATTAAGATGAGAAGGAGATTATTATTAATAGTATTAAAACAGATGGGTTTTATTGTAAGAGGATTTAATGTCGGTGGGGGTTGTTACTGTGCAGAAGAAGCTATAGTAATAGTGATATAGGAGTATATTCATTATTATTATGAGTAATATTATCAAAATAATATCCAATAATGGATTATTATTATTTATTACTAATGAGTTGATGAAGATCAGAAGTGGTCATCGACATATTTCGTTTCGTAGTATATTTCATACAATATTAATCCTGGCTTTTTTACTGCCTTTTGTTTTCATTCTTACTGCTGTTATTACTCTTGAAGGTGTCAACCACTGCTCTTCTATCGGTACGCTTTCCAATCGTATATTTTTTATAATGTGTGATTTATATTGCTTTTTTGTGAATCTTGCTTCAGTTCATTGCATCCTCGTAGTTTTGATTTAGATATAGATATAGGTTAGTTTGAGGTGTGATTATTGGGATCTCGTTTTCACGTTTAGCTAGCAGCTGTATTTTAGGAATAACTTAATAGTTTTGAGAAAAGTTTTTAGTGTAACAAACGTCGTGAATATAGTTCAAACCTATATCAGTCTGTCGATAGTCGATCATTGTAGGTATCTGCATAATACTGTGTTTCAACTTCCTTCATATACGTTACAACTTCTCTGCTTTTCATTTGTTTCTGTTTTAAATTTTCTTGTATCAAACTTTTATGATTATGCTCTCATACTCCCCTTTTTTTACTATGTGATCTGATCTTACTTTCCCTTTTCTGAGTTCCATGTTTGTGATTGTCAACAATACCTTTGTGATTTTTCATTTTTGAGCATGCTTTGGTGGTGCATATCTTTATGAATTCCTTGGCTAGTGCTTCTGATATTGCATTTGGCAGTCAGTAGCTCATAAAGTTATTTTTCCTTTGCATCAGATTGTTTAGGCAGACGTTTGGGACCAAGGCTTCTTGGGAGGGGAGATGATTCAGAGGTAATATTACGTGATATTGTCTTTAGAGTGTTCATTTATCAGTCCAGACTGCAGATCGTTATTTAATTGTGTCAAACATCATTATGTCTAGCACATCTTAAACAGTTTGATGTTGGTGGTAACAGAGGTATCTTACAGAATTTTATACGATTCTTGAGCAAGTGCATTATGAAGAAGTCCCAGATGATCTAAAGCTTCCTGATAACTTTGATCAACTTGTTTCAGAATTGAAAAGCAACACATATAATGCTAAAGAATTTGCATTTATATTGAAAGGAATGGTATGTCAACTCAACGTATTTCACGTTTACATGTTTTGGCTGTTATGTATTTCTATGTCTTAGCTGTTATGTATTTCTATGTTTTAGCTTATCCAGTTATCCTAATTTCTGCTCTGTACTTCGAGTATTTGCATAAAAGGGTATTAGGGTAATAATTTTCTGTATGATTTTTGAATGATTTTGGTTTTGCGTAATACCTATATTTTCACTCACAAGAGCAACTTCCACATTTATTAGATGAAATGGCTTAAACTTCATTAGCTTTTGATTTAGGGTAATCTGACCTGGTTAGTCGTTTACTCGATCAAAAAGATGACGTGGCAGCTGATTTATTAGTAAGTTTGACCATGTTGAGTTTTCTTTTACTTCACACCTGGAAGTTGGCTAACTTAACATATCACCCTAAATGAATACTTTTTCTTTGAAAACTTGACCCACCCTTCTTGCGAGTCGAATTGAAATTAGCTACCCAAAAAATCAGACCCAAGTTCGTTTTCTTTCAATGCAGTTATGCCTTCTGCTTCTGTAACTAGTAGCCTCTCTGTAAACAATGAGATTATTCACCCTGTTTCCGTTTATCTGAACACATCTATATTTGTCCATGTCCTTTATCTGGCTAAGCCCTTTTTTAATTGTTATTAAACTCTGGCAGATGGAAAGGTCTGAGAGGGAGATCAGAGAATCTAAATTTCAAGAACTAATGAACAAACATTTTGCGGCAACTTCTATTCCCAAGGGCATCCATTGTCTCTCTTTACGTTTGACTGATGAGTACTCTTCTAATGCGCATGCACGGAAACAGTTGCCTCCACCGGAGCTACTCCCGCTTCTTTCCGATAACTCCTACCAACACTTTTGTGTGTTTACTGATAATATTCTGGCAGCGTCAGTTGTAGTCTCTTCAGCCGTCCGATCATCTCTTAGGCCCGAGAAGATTGTCTTCCATGTAATAACTGACAAGAAAACTTACGCAGGGATGCACTCATGGTTTGCATTAAATCCCATCTTCCCGAGCATTGTTGAAGTCAAAGGTGTTCATCAGATTGACTGGTTGACTAGAGACAATGTTCCTGTTCTTGAAGCCGTTGAAAATCATCAAGGAGTCAGAAATTACTACCATGGGAGTCATGTAGCCGGTGCCAGTCGTAGTGTTACCTCACCAAGATTATTTGCCTCCAAATTGCAGGCTAGAAGCCCCAAATACATATCTTTGCTCAATCATCTTCGCATATATTTGCCAGAGGTAATCAGAAGTTGATGGTCTATATCTCCTTTATAAGATTTAGCGTTTTCTTTGTGTGAGTGATGATGGGTTAAGTTTTTATTGAGTTTGTACAGTATTACATTTACTCTATGTACCTTCTTACATTCATTTGGATTTGAAGCTGAATCTTTTTTCTATCAGTTATACTAGAGGTGGCAAGGTGGGCAGGCCTGCAGGTGGGGTAATGGGCCATGGCGTGACCTGCAAACACTTTCTTGTTAATTTTTCAAAATTAGTACAAATGTCAATATGCGAAATTTATAGTAATAAAAATCTGTGAATAAACCGATTAAGGGAGTTGTATGCATTATAACACTTTGGGTTGCTGTCAACCGATTTGTCTCCTTCGCCTTTTTGTTTGAGATAAAACACAATCCAAATTGACCCATTGATAAGAAAATAGGGGTGAAATTGCCACCTCTAATTTATAATCTAAGTACTTTGTATTTCTGGTCGGTTTATGTAGTGCATTACTTATATAATTTATGCTATTTGCAGCTATTCCCGAACCTTGACAAAGTGGTTTTCTTGGATGATGACATTGTAATTCAACGTGATTTGTCACCACTTTGGGATATTAACCTTGGTGGGAAGGTTAATGGAGCTGTCGAAACTTGCAAAGGTGAAGACTCGTGGGTGATGGGCAAGCGGTTCAAAATCTATTTCAACTTTTCTCACCCACTTGTAGCGAAAAGTTTGGACCCGGAGGAATGTGCTTGGGCTTTTGGTATGAATATCTTTGACTTACGTGCATGGAGAAAGACTAATATAAGAGAAATATACCACTCTTGGGTGAAAAAGGTAAGCTACCAAATATCACTAGTCTAGTATTCTGATTATGATGTCAAGAAATACAAGTTTTTTAGTTTGAAGAGGTATTTTTTGTTATCATATCTGCATGATAGAAATCAGCATGTGTAGGAAATGCAATACTTAAGATCAATTACCCTGTTTTCTATGCCTTCTCTGTTTATGTGACCGTAAGTATAGCCGTACCATGTGTTCAGTGATCGTGAAAGCACACCAAAACCTTTTCCTTCTATCCCCTGTTACCTATTGAGTGGATACCCCAATCAAATTTGGATCGATTTCTTATATGTCATGTAGGGAAATGTGTGCACTTGGAGTACCTAAGGTTGCGTTTTAGTACTTCAATTACTGAAGACTTTTTCTAATTTTCAGTTATCATTGTTCCAGAGATATGAATGAGTTTTTATTTTTATCGCTGGAAACCTTTGATGATTTCATTTTTGAATTTGGAAAACAAATGGAGTTCTCCATTTCTAAAATAGAAAATTCTTGAAAATTTAAAATTGAATTTTCCAAAATGTAGTAATAAGTTGGCAAATGATATTTGTGTTTTTTAGGAACTTTTGTTAACTTACGTTAAATAAAACATTATGTTGATGATTTCATCTGACACAACTTTTGTTTGTTTCTTCAACAAGTTAATGTGTTAAATACGGTAACATAGTTATACTGATCAATTAGCAGTCCAAGTTATCAAATGAAACCACTCAGATGGTTGTACACATTGTTTACATGTTGGGTGAGTTTTTCCCCCTTTTAGTTCTAACCCAGGTTCTAAATTGTTAGGTAAACGGGGAATCTGCCATTTTTATGCTGTTAGTTAAACCATTATGCATAATCTGCATTTATAGGGTATGGTGGTGACCCTGTAATTTGCTATCTCCACTCATATGTTTGTGTGGACATCTGTTGATTTTGGAGTACTAATGAAACCATAATGTATTCGCTAATGTCGCCATTCTAAAAACTTTTGGCTACTCTCTGCAGAATTTGAACTCAAATTTAACATTGTGGAAGCTTGGAACGCTACCCCCGGCCCTGATTGCATTTAGAGGTCATGTTCACCCAATTGATCCGTCATGGCACATGCTGGGCTTGGGCTACCAGAACAACACAAGCATTGAGAGTGTAAAGAAGGCTGCTGTAATTCATTACAATGGCCAATCAAAACCATGGTTAGAGATAGGCTATGAGCATCTTCGTCCTTTTTGGTCCAAGTATGTCAACTACTCCAATGATTTTGTCAAGACTTGTCACATTTTGGAGTAGTAAAAGATAGACAATTTAAAGAATATCATATGTTGACAAGATGGCAGTGCAACTCTTGAAAAAGCTTGGCTGTGAGCCACCTTGGGGCCCACATCAATAGCAGCATGCTCTCGATCTGTAGCACAACCACCCTTTCTTTATTCAGACAATATTTAACCCTCTCGATTAGGAGGGTGATTGGGTATACGTTAGTTGATAGGATGAAATAATAGGAATCAAGTATGGGGATGAGTCGAAGAATGCTGTTTGCCTGAAAGTACCGGAGATTGAGAAGATGAATATCCTTAACTTTAGCCCAATTAGCTTCAGAAAATGATATGATTCTTTATTCCCATATAAGTTTTGCTTTTATATAATTGTGCTATTTTAGAGGCCATAGATGGTCGGAAATTGTTTTGTTACAGGAATATTGTAGCGGGGAAACATTATTCATAGGTTACAAGTCAGTAGTGGCCATGTACTATTCATGAAAAACATTTATAATGTGCAGTAAATTCTTTTTTATCCGACTTTTCTTCTTTTGTTTATTGTATAACATGAATATCGATTTTGTGCCATTTACAATTTTGTGTTGTTTAATAGCATCCGTGCTTTCTTCACCGCCCCTTGAATCTCCTGATACAATTGTTTTCCAATATAATATGAGGTTTCTAAAATTTGGAAAATGAAAAATGTAAAGTGGAAAACAATAAAAAAAATGTTTTTTAATTTTTCATTGAAAATTGGAAAACAGTGTTTTCTTGGGATTTTTTTTAGAAAATTAGGATTTGATCGCGTTTTCAGTTTTTCATGTTTTCTTATAAAACAAAAATGGAAACAAGGGGTGTTTTTTCCAACTAAACACCCCCTAAATATTTTATTAGCTTATATCATAGAGGATTTCTTAGCAAATTGTGAATGTTAGTTAGAGCTTGAGTGTACGAATGGTTCTGCTCTGCAGTAAATTAACCGAGTTGTCAATGAGCAACACTGAAAATGTTAAATTTGTTTAGTACAATCGATCGCATCGCTCAAACTTAACTGAATCTCATAAATTCTAAAAGTGATTTTTAAAACTAACACACCCTTAGGAGTTAGGAAAAATATTGATTGCTCTCCACAGCACATTTGATGCTAAATCCACGACATCACGAGTCAGTCATGACAATGTTGCTGTTTTGATGAGTCTTATTTTCTACTAGAGTTGTATACTAGATTATCAATAACAAAGAACGGCTTTTGAAGATACAATAGCACTTGGTAATGAGATATAATCATCCGCTATTAACAAATTCTTAGCGGAACGCTTCTATAAATGCAAGGGTCCTCTCCTCTTTCGTTCTTATATTTTTCTTGTTCAGTATTTCATGGGCATGAATTGTGGCTTCCGTTTGATTGCTCGTGCAGAAACTATTAGGCACTACTAGAAGCATATACAAGGGCCGATAAAATGGCAGCCTACTGGAAAGCTGTTTCCATTATCCAAGGAAAGAGAGAAGCTCATTAGCCAATTTCAAACTCCCACCAAATTTCTCAAAGGATTTGGAGGAATGTTGATATCGACATTTTGCTACCAATTGCTGTAGGTATATGGATATATGTGTTTTTATGCCTAAATACTAACGCTTTATCCAGTCCTACATAAGGGCATTGGGATGTCTTGATTGAAATAGCAGTTTACGTTGATCTAATTATACTGCAGGGGAATGTGCTGTAGAAAGTCTAATACGCTTCTAGCTGGACGATGAGGTACTTTAGTCTTTAGGTTGTTTACTATTATAGAGGATAAGTATGTATTTTATTCATTGATTCTTTTCGTATTAATTGTTCGGCAGGGATCCCTGGACCAGTTTCAGCTTGAGAGGCATATAGTAGGGAAACCTGGCTATCAAGTATATATGGTGTAATTTCAAGCTGAAACTGGTCCAGGGATCCCTGGCAAAAGATCTATTTTTGTACCAAAAATGACATTTCTTCTAACCTTGATTGGATTTCGTAACTTGCAGCCAGATACAGAAGATATTGGAGTGGATGTTTGTTCGACAAATGCCATAAGTGTAGCTAAACGATGCTTGGTAGCCAAATGTGTTTCTTCTTTCCTTGATTACTTTTAGTCGCATTACTTAATTAGAATAATTTTGTTAGCAGCGAATGACGTTGACTCTTTATGCAGGCACCAATTTATGTAAGCAAACAAATTGTCCAGACTCATGCTATTCTATCGGTCAGCAAGCTAATGGGTCTGTTGCGTGATAGAAAACCTAAAAATCACAGCATTTCCATTAGTGTTTCGTAAGGATTAACTGGGTGATCAAGTGACCTTGTAACACTTAGTTCTTAGATGTATATGTTTGATGGAAGCATATATATTTCAATATACTTCTAGATTATTATGCAAACAATGAGATAAAACTTTGATAGTCTTAAGAGTTATCTACACGAATGATTCATGTATAGTTTACACAAAATTACATAGTAACAGTTCGTAACTATCTTCTAGAAATTACTCGAACCGTCCCTAACATTTACAACTTTCAACACCCGTAGTCCATAGTGCTAACTTCCATGTCCGTTAAGAAAGGGATAGACGTGCAATAGTTGACATACCACACCGACGAACTGGGGATGGAAAGTTAACGGGACATTTTAACTCATTTTAACACTAGGGACTAACGGGTGTGGTAAGTTGTGAACGTTAGGAATGGTTTGTGTAGTTTCTTAAAGATAGGGACAAGTAGTGTAATTAGGTGCAAACCACAAGAACCATATGTGTAATTAACTCATACTGTTACTGTTACACCCAATTTTTTATTTTTATTATTTTTTTGAAATACTACATCTAACATTACTGTATTTTGTATGATATACTATTATATCATAAAGCATGTATATAACTAGGATCAAAGATCTGACGTTTATAAAACATATTATAAAGCATATTCACATCCATTTTAAGAACCACAAGAACCATATCCATACTTCTATACGATATTATAAATCATATTTACATCCATTTTAAGAATTTTTGAATTTTAAGAAAGAATTGATCTCAAGCATCTATTTCTTAAAGTTGATCTAGACCATTACTTTTACCAATAAAATCATTTTCAATTTATCTATCACTTCCAAATATTTCTCCTTCAATCTTATTATTTCTCTTCCATCCCTCTCCCTGGAACATCATCCTCGGATACCCTATTGTCGTCCATGCTGCAATGCGCGACGAGAGTAACCTGCCAGCCTAAATTTTAAAACCAAATTAAGGACATAACATGGGCCATAACATTAACCATGTCAATAAAAATTTAATTTGGCCCATTAAATTAAACACTTAGCCTACCAAGTTAATCGTAATATAAGCAAATTCATCCAGCCCACCAATTTAATTACATTTCATATGTATTCTAATTTAAAAATACTTAATTTTAATTATGGGGATATCATCATTAAGCAATCTTATTTACTGCACCTCTCACATACCGGGGATTTAATATGTACATTGAATAAACTTCAGGGGGCAAAATAGAAACTTTTTTCTTAACAAATCTGCATTACGGATCATTTCCCCTTTTAATTAATACATAAAAATAAAATTATATCTAAACATTGATTTGATCTGGCATGAAGCGTTTCGTCCGGGAGCGAAACGTCACATCTTCGATCCTAGTTATATACATGTATATAAGACCCAACCCAACTAATGATGTCATTTGAATTCCTTTGACCAAAACAAAATTCTCCAAACACTGTCCCGTGCTGTGAATGTAGGCTGGGTCCGGCGCTCCTGGGCCATCAAACAGAACAGTGGCCTCGGTGTGGCGAAGTGTGGCGCACCTCTGAGGTGTGAGTTGCACTTGCTCATCTACACATCATTTACCCATTTTAACCAAAACCCATTTTCACATATACAACTCATAAGAACCTATATTTTAGTATTTTACCAAAGAGACCTGTACAAATTTACAAACCCAATTTGTTCATCATAGCCATGTTCAATTGTTCAAACATCATTTTATATTTTTATTCAAACAACTCAAACATGCTATCATAGTTAAAACCATAACATTCAGCGATGTGTAACAAACCAATATTACAGGTGGAAAAATATACGGGTTCGGTAACAAGTCAAAACGGGTTCGGCTCAAGATGGGTTCGAGTCAAAACATGCCGTTTTAATAGATAATGTGTCAAAGCTGGATATATGATTGTTAAAGTTATATAATTTCGATAACAATATTCTATAAATGCTAAGCTTTTTCAACAAAATTGCCTTAAAGAAACTTTATATTAGGACTGAACGTGAAGAAAGAAAATGAGATTAAAGATACTTGGAATGCATAAACATTGTGTATTGTCCATAATGCAACTAACCTGTGTATTAGTTTCTTGTTAAAATAATTCATTGAGTTTCACTTGAACATTTTATCAAACACTTGGTTTACACGAAAAAAAAACTTGCAAACTTTCAGAATTTTAGCACAGGTTTTTAACAATTGAATAAAACATATGTTGTAGAGAAAAAACAACGACAATGGAAGTGGATTGACTTAAAAACAACTCAACTTAACTCAACCTTTACACTCATTAGCAACCTATCTAAACTACTTTTTTAACTAAATATATATGATCTATGGTTTTAGTTAATTCAATAAAATTTATTATAAATATTAAAATTATATTTTATTTTAAAATAAATTATTTTAACTTGAAAAAAAAAAATATTTTATATTCATAGAACATACTTTATCAGATTTTTTTAATTAGTTTTATTCTATAAAATTTATTATTAGTTATCAATTATCTTTATCTTTATATATATTAAAAAGGTTGTTCTAATGACTTATTAACCAATCACATCTCTTTATTTTCAACATCGAACCTTGCTTATGTCATTAATATAATAGGAATTATATAAAAAGTCTCACTAATTTACTTTTTTTTTAACATCACTAATTTACATTTTTTAGCCTTTCATAAAAAAAAATCTCACTAAATACTTAACTTAAATATAATTATTACACTTTATAGCATTCAATTTGAGAAAAAAAATTAAAATTTTCCGCCATTTAATTAAATAAAAAGTTTCCAACATATTATTAATAACTCTTATTTCTTTCATAAAATATTAAAATTATATGTTAACTTACATTTTCAATGAGCATATAAATCGGAAATATGATTATGCGTAAAACTATTTAAAAACATTTAATATATTTATTTTAACCTACCATGTGTATATACGAGACTAAACTCTAATAAGTCTAATCAGTAAGTTAAATAAATAGTGATATAACAATGTTTGCAATACTTTAAATATATAATACTTTAATATGTAGTCATTTATGTAATAGGACTCATCTAATTTATATGAATTTCATAACGAAATATCAATTTTTATAATGATTTTAAAATTTAATGTTAGGATTTAAAATCTAGTATCTAGTTAATAGATTAAGACATGTGGACAAAAGTTGGGTTGGCAACTCAAGTCGTGTGGGTGACCAGTAGTCGTGCGCAATTTCCGGTTTGGACCCGACCCGACCCGAACCCGAACCGAAACCGGTTTGGGTCAACGGGCCTCGAAACCGGTTTTGACCAAACCCGAACCGGTTTGAAACCGGTTTTGACCGGTTTTTTTTCCGGTTTTTTGACCCAAACCCGACCCGAACCGATTTTGAACCCGATTTTCAAACCGATTTTCAACCCAAAACCGAAACCGG
>JAOEHQ010011797.1:0-16167 GCA_025447715.1 Asclepias incarnata
AAGAACACCCATATAATTTTTATAATTTATCGATGTACGGTTTTTGAGATAAAAGATTTTGAATGAATTGGATGAAAATAATGATTTATGAAGGAGAGAGAAAAATGAGGGGAAATATGTGGCTAAGATTTGTTCTCCCATTTTCATGCAAATCTTCATGTGCAAAAGAACATTTCTCTATAATAGTACAATATATAAAATTTCAATTCTAACATAGGTCATAGGACCTACCTTCTAATAGTGTAGAACCGTCCCTGGTCATTAAATTAGTTTGCTCCGACTATATGTTATTATAAGTAGTTTACTTGAAATTTGATTCTTAACATTAATTCATAGATCAAAATGGAGATTTCTACTCGACATGTAGCAACCTCTGAGTTGGAACCATGGCATGAACTGAGGGGCAAGATCGTGATGGTTACCGGGGCATCATCTGGTCTCGGTTGGGAGTTTTGTATTGACTTAGCCAAAGCCGGTTGCAGGATCATTGCTGCTGCACGTCGGACAGACCGTCTCAAGACTCTCTGTGACAAAATAAACTATTTGGATATCTATAGTCAATTGAACCCAAGCGCAACGAGAAACGATGGTGTCCATGCAATGGCGGTAGAGCTTGACATCACCGGTGAAGGTCCTAGCATCCAAGCAGGTGTCCAAAAGGCTTGGGATGCTTTTGGCGGTATTGATGTTTTAATCAACAATGCTGGTATCACAGGTAACGTCAAGTTTTTCAGTTAAGTGCAAAGAAGAATTGAAAAATGATACGAATCTTATTTGCACTGATATAATTATTGTTATTAGGGCAATGATCCCTACACAATACATTTTTGTCATACACAACAGTATATATGCATCAAATAGCTATACAGTATAACTATGTGATGCACACATTTTTATATATGGTAAAATTGTTTTGTGTAAGCTAGGAAAATTAGCTCATATCAATGACAATATTTAATTAACCATATAATTCTAAGACTGCCCGCAACGGGGACATCCATGAAAGAAATGAGCTTAGAGGAGGCGGAGCGCTGGACGGGTACCCGGCGAGCTACCCCCATACCGGCGGTAACACCACCCCGCCCCCGCCGGGCTCCCTTCAACTGGATGGTGGGAGGGTTGTGAGCCCTGTGGTGAAGCCGCTGAAACATGGACCATTAATGTAATTTTTTTTCTTTATTTGGATTTATAACTGATGATTTTATTTTGAGTTTTTTTTTGTTTAAGTTTGAAAATGGTGAAAACTGGAAAGTCCTGATGAAGAAGATGACTTAGGCCCACTTTTCTTTTTTTTTTTTTTTTTTATAGCATTTTTCATTAACACCCCTCCTAGTTATTTAAAGTTACATACTAACCTTTAGATTATATACTATATATCCAATTTTGACTTCTAGTTTTTCAATTAAATTTGTCTTATATTTTAGTTTGTTTTAGTACGTAATTTGTCTTATGTTTTGTTTAATATAGTTTATCACTGTACATTAAGAAATATGACCGTCTGCGGTTTGATTTTATGGAGCACGTAGCGGGTTCCTTTTAAGATTTATGTACTTTTCTTTTTTATCTTTTAATAAAATGTTATGTGTTTTAGTTATAAATTGTGTAGTTTAATAGTTTAGGGGGAAAAAATAAAAAATTTGGGAGGGCTGGAAAATCATGGACGCGCCTGAAATTGGTTGGGAGGGCTCGTTGGGAGGGCTGAAGGATTGAAATGAGTTGGCAGAATTTTATTGGTAGAATTTGGGAGGGCTGAGAATCTCAAAATTATGACTCCTCCCCCCCTTAGGTGGAGGATGTTTGTGAGAAAAATGTTAGTGTGGGTGGTGATGTAGAGAATGTTTGCAATGAAGATACATTATGTATTGAAGTTGCTGGAAATAAGATATATTAATGGCTGTAATTAAGATATATAAGACCATCAAGAGTGGGAGCGTTTTTTTGCACTTTTTTTTGATGTGGAACACCTCGGATCACCCCACATCAACGCCCCGAGGAGAGTTCTTGAGCCTTGTTTTGCGTGACACGTTCCAAGAGGAAAGCCTCTGTCCTTTGTTGTTTTTGGTAGAAAAAAGGAATCAAAAGTGGGGTCCCCCACCTTTTTTGTCTGCCATCTTTTTGTCCCCCAACTTTTTTTGCCCTTTGTTGTTTTTTTTTAAATTTTATTTTATTTTTATATTATTAATATATTAAAACTTAGTTTAATTAGAAGTATAAAATAATTAAATGGTGGGTCCCAAAGGGCTTCCTTTGGGGCTTCCCCACTCCCACAAAAAGCGAGGAATGCCCCATTGCCATCTCATCCGCCACATTAGAGGTGCACAAAAAAACCGGTTAACCGAACCGAACCGCTTTGTAACTGATAACCGAAACTGGTTAATAACCGATACAGTACAAACCGGTTATAGGTTAGGAATAACCGTCGGTTACAAACCGATTAGTAATTTTTTTTTCCTCAAACCGGTTATTAACCGGTTAACCGGTTTTTTCACACAAAATAAGAAACAGAGCGTTATATATAATAATATAAACATTCAATCATGTCACTACCACTATATCAAAAGTAACAGATATTTATATATATAATATATATATTCAATCATAACTCTAATAACCCTATCTATATATCGACCAGAGCAAGTATCAAACAAAGTAGTAACTGATATACATATATCCCTGTAAACACAAACACGCCACTCACCGGATGACGATGACGATAGGTTTTCGCTTTCTTTCTTTTCCTTTTCCGGTTAGATGATGATGACGATGACGATGGGTAATCAGATCGGAGACGGGAGCAAGCTTGATCGGAGATGGTGTGGGAGCAAACTTGATCGGAGATGGGTAATCAGATCGGAGACGGGAGCAAGCTTGATCAGAGATGGTGACGATGCTTTCTTTCTTTTCCTTTGTTTTCTTTCTTTTTTTTTCTCCTTCGTATATAGATTTGCTTCGTATATAGATTTGCAGTGGAATATATATTAGATATATTCTTTTGTGGTGGTTTCAGTGGTGTTGTAAACTACAGCTCATCATCATCATTTTAATAGGATATTTTGTAGTTTTTATTATTAACCGGTTAATAATAACCGATATCGGTTAATCGGTTATTATTAACCGAAACCGGTTAGATCAGTTACAGTTTTAAAACTTAGAAACCGGTTATTAACCGGTACCGGTTAACCGGTTTCAGGTTTTTTTTTATACAAAATAACCGGTTTCGGTTCCTAGTCTAAAAAAACCGACCCGGTTAACCGAAAGTTGCACCTCTACTTAATACTAGCCGTCTAGCCCTATATACCAAAATCTTAATTTAGCCCCAAGCTTTCTATAAAATTCAGGCCAATGGCTCTTGGGCCTGGCCCACTACAAATCATTTTCAGCCTGTGTTTCAACTTTCAAGTTTCAACAAATAAAAACTCGAGTTTTACTTGAATACATTATTGTATCACATTAGTGTGAGAATATTACAGTAAAACTAAACTCATTGTTCTATTTTTGAGCTATGGCGACTGATTTCAGTAACTCGTTGTTTTTAAAGACGCTTCATTTATTCACTTTTTCGATAGTTTTCCATGGAATTGAAACTCCATTTTTATACACATGTAAGTTTCTAATAATTTCAAACTTAACAGAAATAGTCTACATTGTTTCAGTTTCAACCTTATAAAATTTGCTTATTATAACTCGTGAAACCAACCAAAGTTTGATGTTTAGATCTTTAAAAATAGGGAAAATCATATATACAGCCAACAGCATAGCTGCTGCTCTCACATGAGTAGAAATCAATTTTGCCACGTGAAGAAAAATAAATAAATTTGTGAGAGCAACTGTATAGACTGTATATATGATATCCCCTTTAAAATATATGTAGACTTCTTTAATTAGTTGGACAATTATATACCGGACATAAAAATAAAACTTTATATACATTTAATTAATGCAAACAACGACAAGAATCTATACCCACTTTCCCACGGTAGGCATAGGAATTCTCCACTTTCCCACATTAATAAACCCACTTAAATACTGAAATTGATATGTTTTTTATTTTTTTTTAAAAGGCGACCGAAATTGATATGTAGTTGCTGTATACACGCCAAGACCCCACACAAGAGTAGACATCCAGTTTTACTTATAAGCTTTGAGGGTTCAAACTTTAGCTGGGATTTTATCTTGAAATTGAGCTACATGCTGGTCTTGGGTTACCCAGCACTGTCTACGTTTGCAGACTTGTTGAGTTGCCTTTTGCCATTGGGTTACTCGATCCAGAGATCCAAGCTTTATTCGTTGTCCGTTAAAAAAAAATTGCTATATACACAAAAAATGGCATGTAAACGTTGTATGTTATTGCTTCGATTTAGACACGTTGCAACCCAAAGAGCCTTGTTTATTGGCTAGCATCTTATACCTGCACAATGTCATAGTTACATATAACTTTTAGTAATTTTTTGATCTTGTATGGATCTAAATGATTTGTTTGATTCTGTTATAAGTCTGTAAAAATAAAATAAAATTTTATCGTAATTATAGTTTGTTAGAATTTAAAAAATATTTATCAAAAACGATAAAGGATTACTTTATATAAAACAATAATTAGATTTAAATTGATACTAGTAACTAGTAAGTATAAATCGTTTTTGAAAAGAAATCTACACTTAATATAGTTGACTTTTGATGAGTATACATATGTCATTATCAATTTTAAATTTAATTAGTGTCTAAATGTTTCGTAATTAGGTATAAACTAGCATAGTACATACGCAATACCACGAGAGTAAACAAGAGCCATAGTTAATACGAAAACCTTAAAAAAAAAACCCTAAAATCTTTGGAAATCTATAAAAATTGTAAAAAAGAGAAGGATTGGTATCCTATTTTTACATGGACACAAAACTAGTGTTAAAAAGTTGTGTTACATGCTCTTTTTTTTGAACCACAAATCCTACACTATTCTTATCCTATTTTAATATACACCAAAAAAACATCATTATCAATGTTTCTGGATTTTACAAAACAGGTCCCTGAACATGGAGCCCTGTTTCTAGAGATAATTCTTGGGCTTATAATTTATAATTTTAGCCCCTAATCTTGAAAATCATAACATTTTTGATACTTTATCTTTTATAATACAATACAATATATATATATATATATACACGAATTCAAACAACAAACTTTATTGAACAAATACTCAAATTATTGTATAAATCACAACCAAAAGATTAATGTTATATAGCGAAATATAAGGTTTATCAAACATGGTTAGGCAAAGATTATTCACCAAGATAGATAGATAACATACGGTTAGCCGGACATCTTTCGTCTTCAAATCTTCAACAATTGATGAGTAACTTCCATGAGACATTTGATGATCCATAGGAAAAAAATTATGTTGATAAGGGTTTGACGATGGATAATAAATGGGTGTGAAAGAAGAGGCGATTATATTAGGGTTCAAAAATGTATTTTATTAATAATATCATCGCCTGTATGAGTTGATGCCTCAAAAAATTACGTCCTTTCCCCTTTAGAAATATGATACCTTTACTAAAAAATCTTACTAGTACTACTTTAGAAATCAAATCACACGTCTAAGCCTCTTAGCTCCTCGCAAATAACAATTAATACTTCTCATATTTTCTTACTTCAATTCTTATGACGTTATGAGCTAAAAAATGCATATATCCGGGTCTTCCATCTTTTATTATTTTTCTTCATTGATTGGTCATTTAAGCTAATATTTGCACCAATCTATACTCGATAAAAAAAAAAAAACAAAACATGGTTGTGTTAACAAATCCTCTCAAAACCAGATAGTTAGCATGGTTTCAAAATATATTTTTTCAAAGGTTTTATCCATTGTTTAGATCCATAAACATGTATCAAATTATCATTCCTCAAACTCAAAACCCATCCCCAACCATCTAATAAAGGCGGTGATATTCGTACCATAAAAATTAATAGATCTATCATAACTGTGCATTAAACACTTATACAGTATGCTATATAATTTGTACCGTATGATAAACTTATCAATTTTGGTGGTAATAATATCACTCCTCATCCAATAAACACACCCATGTCTACTTGGTTGACCTGGTGGTCAATAATCAACCCAAAACCCACTCCCAACCGTACAATCCACGCTATTGGCCTATTCTAAAAAAAAAAAAAAAAAAACAAACAAACCCGCGTACAATCAAAACACACCCAACTCCCAACTACCCAAGTCTACTTGGTTGACCTGGTGGTCAATAATTATCGAGTACTGCATTTTCCATATTCCATGTCTAATAATTGTGTGGGATATTATTAGTTTATTACTTCACATACTAAAATATGGAGAAAAGGTATTTGTGTTGAGAGATTCTCTCTCTAGCGAGAGTTTTCTCTCCTCGATCTGAGATCTCTCCGATTCACCTCTTCGGCTTGGTTTTTGTCTTGCCGTCGAGAATATTTTTTCAAGGGCGAAAGCCCTAGGCCGAAGGTCCTCTAGAAGCAGCCTCTCTACTTTGATAGGAGTAAGGCTGTCTACATCTTACCTCCCTCAAACTCCGGCTCTCGCCGGAATTGAGTACCGGTTGTTGTTGTTTTGTTGTATACTAAAATATGGAAAATTATAAAATTTAATAACAAAAAGTATGTATTTCACAGCACCGCATTGGTGAGATTGAGCTAAGCTTTAAATAAGCTATTTGAGTTCGAAGTCGAGTTCAAGCATAGTAGTTTTCGAATTCGAGTCAAACTCGAACACGAACTTACTACTCGATTAATTTCACGAGTTTTCGTTCGATAGTTCGCTTATTGATTCAAGTCGAGCGAGCTATTCGAGCTTAACAAGTTAAACGAGCCAACTAGCTCGGTTAAAGTGAGTTTTATGAGTTATTTAACTATAAGATTAGTTTATTCATGATCATAAATGAGATTATTCGAGCTCAAGTTCGGGTAATTAAACAAGTTTATCGAAGCTTGAAATATAATTAAATAAAAAAGCAAAAAAACATAAATAAGTATCGAGGCCCGAGCTCGAACAATAATTAAATATTCGAGCTCGGGCTGGAACACACTGTTTAAAAGTGATTCAAGCTCGAGACGAACTCGAACCGAGTAATTTTTAAATGAGCCGAGCCTAAAATTCCTAATACTCGACTCGACTCGACTCGGATCGTTATTACTCCTGCACTTCAACATTTTGTCTTATATATATGAGCTACAGATAAGGTTTAAGAAACAACAGTACTCACCACATTCACTACCGAATTGTAATTGTAATTGCAAGTTAGTAACAATAACAATATCATGTCAAAGCTCACTAGTAATCGGGTTTTGTTTTTCTCGTTGAATTTCATATACTCCATAAACATTCTCATTTTAGCTCAATCTGAAATTGACTATGTTGATAAACTATGCGAAAATGATTTCAATTACACCAAAAACAGTATTTTTGAAACAAATCTCGAGCGTGCCCTTGCTAATCTACCCTTCACCAACTCTGGTTACGGTTTCTTCAATAGTACTTCAGGCCCCAATCCTGATACGGCCAATGCCATTGGCCTTTGTCGGGGTGACTACGCTGATCCAGTTAAATGTCGTAGTTGTGTGAACAATTCGATTGTGAGTTTGAGGCAGCTTTGCCCCAATCAAAAAGATGCAAGTGTATATTACGATTATTGTATGGTGAGGTATTCAGGTGATGATATTTTGGGTGAAACTAAAATAAAAGATGTCATATCCCATGCTAGTGCCACAAATGTGACTGGTGATCCTGTCGAATTCCACGCGGACGTGGTAAAGATGATGGACAACCTGACAATTGAAGCAGCTAGTGGCGGGTCATTGCGGAAGTTTGCTACTGGAACAATGACCCGGCAACCGAATGCTTCGACCACATATGGGCTTGCACAGTGTACTCCGGATCTCTCTAGTCAACAATGTAGTGATTGTTTGAAAGGTGCAGTTAGTCAAATTGCAGGTTGTTGTTTTGGGAAAATTGGGATGAGGGTTATTATGCCTATGTGCAATATAAGGTACGAAAATTATCAGTTCTATAATACCGCACCTGTTATTCCTCAACCACCACCTCCACCTCCACCTCCGCCATCTGGTACGTTTTGTTTTTCCGCTATATATAGACGTTAAAAACTTTAGGATATCCAGCACCCACCTAGCAATATGTACGTGTAACCATTATTCTTTTATGACACTAGTTCTTGTAGCAAAAACAAGACGCTCAACTCGGATAGTAACATCTATCGTCGTGGCCATGGCTACTTTGGTGGTAATAATCTCATCTGTTTGCACCTTTGCGATGTGGAAGAAGAAAAATAGGCTAGAAGAAATTATAGAAGAAACTTATAAAAGTAAGTTTTTCAATTTACGTTTTAATATGTTTATGCGACATATCTCTCCGGTTTGCCATAAAAGCAGTAAGAAACAACCATTTACAACAACAAGTGGTTGTTAATAGTAGAAACATTTAAGATAAGATGTTTTTGATTAGAGTAATAACATAATCTCTAACACTATGACCAATACATTTAAATATTTGGGAAGTGATAAATTAATAATAAATTTTATCCATCCACAATAATACATGTTTTATACAGTTCTACATTGTGCAGTAAAATATGTACATTTGCTGTAAATGGCTAAAAATTGTTATAAATTTATCGCTACCCTATCTATAAACCTTTATAACTTTTTTTTAATGATATTATCTACATTTTTCAATATAGAAAAAGTCTAAATTACCCCTCGCAATTTAACATCCGGAATTTTTTTAAATATTAAGTCAAACATTCTAATTTATTTAATTACCATATTTAGTAATCAATCTAATTATAATAACTACTTAGGCCTTACCCAACCCATAACATTTTCTCACATCTTTCTTACTGTCATATCAGCGTCACATCACTTATTTCTCATTTTATATTTCAAAAAATATCACTATTAACCATACATTTTTTTCACTTATTCCTCAAATATTTTATTATATTTTAAAAATAAACAAATCCTTTATTTATTTTTAATATTGGTTGAAAATGACACAAGCCCCCCACCTTCTGTTTCCTGGCATTTTCGCATGAGAATAAAGCTATATGTTTTCTTGAGAAAATGTTGATGCCAATCACTTTTTGAAAAAATGGTTGAATAAATCATGGAGAAAAAGACATTGGGAAAAGTCTTATATTTATAACTTATTATGTTTTAATTCTTAATAATAAAAATCATTTAAGATATGGTTTATAAAATAACTTAACATATTAAAAAAAAAAAAAAAAAAAGTAATTCGGAAGAAACCCCTCAACCCCTTGTATCATATTGGTATTTACACAACCACCCTGCAAGTTTTTAGTGTACCTGAGATAACTGCACCTGAACAGATACCATCACATGGAACTGATTAAATCCGGTTTGAAACAATTAATTTTTTTTGTTAGGATCTACCCACAATGGGGCCCCGCATAAGCAATGACAGGTAGCCAATAAAACATATAAAACATTGTAAATTAATTATCTATAACTAAATTTTTTTATGTATATTAATTTATAATATAATTATTATACAGGAAAATATGACTTTGTCGATTGAGTTTTTATAACGTCATATTTTCTTTCTTTTTTTCTATCATCCTTGATAATCACCGTATAAAAAAACAACGCAAAATATCATTAAAAGAACACTCGATACCTTTGAAAATTAAAAAGTTACGAGATATATTTATTCTGCTACATAAATCAGGATCCTAAGTTTCATATCGAAGATATTGCGAGAACTAAATGAAATATTGGGCATTTATTTTGGTTATTTTGGAGGTCTAGCTTTTTGAAAGCAATTTCTCTATCATCCGGTATGTGTATGGCATTCAACATCATATTTCCCCTATATATACTTCGCTCATCATGGGGTTGAATTTCGTTGTTGTTATTTAGTTAATTGTTGGTCCAATTTTTCATTTTTCATTTTAGTTAAAAAGATCTATCGTGTTAGTTTCAACTCGAAAAAAATTCTTAATTTTAAAAGATATTTGATTTATGTATAAAAATCACTTTTTATTTTTATTTCTTTATTTAAAACTGTTGTCAAAATGTAAGATGATTGGTCGCTACTTTTTGTTATTACAAAAATAAGATTTGTAACATGTTAATCTCTGCCTATCGTCCCTTATTGTTTTCTTTTAGAGTTTTATGTTTAAAACTTTTTTTTAACATTGTATGTTAAGCATAGAGTTTTTCACAAGTTTAAAATTATAAACTTATTTGTGTGTGCAATAAAACTTTAAGGGCTTCAAAAAATAAGCTCTTAAGACAATATTCATCTAGCCGGCAACTCCCTAAAGATGATAACTACTTTATTATAGCTTCGAGCCGAGCCTACTAGCGAGCTATCCGAGATCGACTCGTAAATTACTCGAAGTTGACTCGACTTAGTCTAGTCGAGCTCGACCTATTCGATTCTTTTGAGTCAAGCACGAGTATCATAATACCCGGCTCGAAAAGCTCGCAAGCCTAATCGAGCTTGTGCTATTGTACAATTTTACCATTTAATATTATATATTTCTTTTAGTAATCAAGTCAAGCTTGAGCTTGACAATATGTTGACTCGACTTAGCTTGATTACACTCAGGGCTTGACAAAGTGTTGATAACAGAAATGCAAGTGATAATATTTATTAATTCCTGAAAGGAGTGATAATTTATATACCTAAAGTACTTTTATTTAAATAATTGACAACATCTATCCATCAACTCCTAAAAAACTACACTATTATTTTTACATCAATTACCTTTACATCAATAACCACACTGCCGCCGTCGGCACCGCCATCACCACCAATCGCCGCCACCACCACATGTCGCCGCTACCACCATTGCTACCGCATCGTGCGGGTATCCATCTAGTATATGAAAAATCCAAGTAATTGACTAATTTGTTTATCATTATATATGTAATTATAATATAATAATATCGTATTTTTGGGTTTATATATTTTTATCTTATTATGTATTTAAATAAAATTGAAAAAATGTGAATACTTAATGGTTTAATGATGCAGAATTATCAAAATATTATATCTTTATTTTTGAATACTTATTTTTATAAATCTTTTGTTTTCCTTTCTATGTTTCCGACTTTTGAGTTTCTATGTAAGTTTAATGTTTAATGAGTCTTTAAGGTTTTCAAGTCATTACTAAGTAAGTCATTATTTTAAGGAAGTTAATGAGATGTTCTCAAAATCTATAAAACGGGATCTAGGCTTTCTTGTAAATCAGTTTTGATGATATATGAAAAGTCATTGATCCCCTATCCACATGATCAACTTGTGTGTTAGTGTGAAATTACCCTGATTATCGGTATTTATTTGGAATCAACGATAATTAGAAGAATTATTCCTGACATTCATATAAATCAACAGGTTGAATTAGTTATCTCATTTATAGTCTACATCATTTAAAGTTTGTGGATATATACATGAATAGAACCATAAACCTTGACATTAATTGTTGTTTTTTTTCTTCGATAATTACTCCAGCTAAAAGTTCAGATATGAGCATCATTGAATCGTTAGAATATGATTTTTGTACTGTGAGGGCAGCAACAAATGATTTCGAAGAAGAAAATAAGATCGGACAAGGTGGATTTGGATCGGTGTACAAGGTATATAACTATATATGCATACATTTTTTAAGTGATGAGAAATTGAATCAACAAATGGAGGCTAACGTACAAATATATATATATATATATATTTGACTGTATAAAGGGAGAGCTTGAAGATGGTCGATTAATAGCTGTGAAGAGGCTGTCAAGGGAATCTGGACAAGGTGAACAAGAATTCAAGAATGAGGTGTTGCTAGTCGCAAAGCTTCACCATCGCAACTTAGTTGGATTGCTTGGTTTCAGCATAGAAGGAAAGGAAAGAGTCCTCATCTACGAGTATTTTCCAAATGCAAGTCTAGATAAATATATATTCGGTAATTAATGACATTCTTCTAAAGCCACAAATGACCTCCTTGATTACATACTATGTGCATTTCTTTTAACATCTGAAACTGTAGATCCAAACAAGCGAACACTTCTTGAATGGGATGATAGCTACAAAGTTATAGAAGGCATTGCTAGAGGACTACTTTACCTTCACGAAGACTCGCGTCTAAGAATCATTCATCGTGATCTGAAAGCTAGTAACATTTTGTTGGATGGTGAAATGAATGCGAAAATCACAGATTTTGGTATGGCAAGGTTGTTCGACCCGGATATAACTCAATGCAAGACAAGCAGGGTAGTCGGAACATAGTATGTTTATGATCTTTTAGCCTATATAGCTAGTTTCATTCACTATGCATTTAAAAAGACTTCTACAGTTTTGGACACTCATAAATTTGAATCTTAAAACAAATTTGGTGAACATTTAGGGCGCGTTTGGTTGGGGAAAACACCTCTTGTTTTTCATTTTGTTTTCCAAGAAAACCTGGAAAACAAAAAATGCGTTCAAATCATAATTTTTCAAGAAAATTTTCCAAGAAAACAGATAACAATGTGTTCTACTTTTTAATGAAAAACTTGAAAACATCTTTTTATTGTTTTTCATTTTCCATTTTTCCTTCCTTCTCACTCCACATCTCCGACATGTATGTTAGTTTTCTAAAATGGAAAATATAAATAGTATTTTTTTTAACTTGAACGTGTTTTCAAAATTTTCATTAGTTTTCTATAGATGAAAAACTAATGAAAATTTGTTTATCATAATACTAGCAATTAGTACGTGGTTAACATAAAATGATAAATTAATTCTATTCGTTCGATCATTGCAATCTTTTAGTGGTTATATGTCGCCGGAATATGTGATGCACGGTCAATTCTCGGTGAAGTTAGATGTTTTCAGCTTTGGAGTGTTGATGTTAGAAATAATAACAGGTCAACGAAACCAAAGTTTCAAAGACAAGGATGGTAATAGTGTATACCTTCTTAGCTATGTAAGTACCTAATTCATTTTGACCCTTTTTTCCGGGATTAGTTTCTGAGAATGTAACTAATTATGGCTAAATGGTAATAGCAATAAAGAACAAAGATCTTGTGCATTTAAGGAAGAAACTTTGTAAAAAATATTTAAATCATGTAAAAGTGTATACGTGGCAACCATATGAGCTGCCACGTGCCAGTTTTTGATTGGTCAGTTACATGATTTGAATATTTTTACAAAGTTTTTTCTTTAAATGCACAAGATTTTTGTTCTTTCCTTCTATGACCATTTGACCATAGTTAGTTAGTTACATTCGCAGAAACTAATTTCTTTTTTCCCATATAGCGATTCATTTTGATGTCTAAACCAACACACTTTTGCTATTTTACATAACATCTATATATCTTGAACTCTTTTAGGCATGGAGAAGTTGGCGAGATGGAACCGCATCGGATATAATAGATCCCATATTGCTGAAAGGATCGAATTCATTAACAGACATCCTTAGATGCATTCACATTGCATTATTATGCATACAGAAAAATGTCTTAGATAGACCGACAATGTCTTCGGTTGTTCTTATGCTCAGTAGCTTCTCCCTCACTCTCCAAGTACCATCAGAGCCTGCATTTTTCATTCATGATACAGATGAGAACGTAGTAGCACCCATTAATGAATACGATGCTTTAGAGAAGGGTAATAGAAGATCTGGATCATCGCAGATTTCTGTAAATGAAGCTAGTATCTCAGAGATGAATCCTCGGTAGTTAGTAAAGATGCACTTAAATATAGTGCATATATGCATGCTATTATAGATCAAGTTTTGCTAGCTCTTCAAAATATGAAAATATATGTTACTAGAGTTTTTTTTGCTGTTTTGAAGGTAACATTAGGTGCTATTTGTTGTTAAAAAAAAATAATGCTCTTTTGAGAATTAATATAAGTTCTTTATGATAATCAATCAAATTAATAAACAAATTGTATTTGAGTTATGTTACAAGGGTTGGTCCATGACAAACATGACAGTGGTAAAAGCAAATTGATCATTTTGTTGTAGTTGTTGGAAATATTAACTTTAGAGATTGTTGTATCTTAGTTTGTATTTATATAGGGTAGATTGTCAATATTGAAACTTGTAGTAATAATAATAATAAAGTATAAATACTTCATTTTCCCTTGTAATAGACATATGCTTAAGGGCACTCCCAACCATGACACCAAATTCTCACTATCATATTATCGTCATATTATTTTTTCCTCCCTGAATTTACCCAAAACACATTCCCTACCAACAATATCACCACTCTCCCCAAATTTTCAAATTCTCAATAGCACATCGTTACATCATTTCCATTTATTTAAACACAAAATTATACAAAATAACATTACATTCATAAAAATAAAACAATACATTTCATAAAAATAAAGCATTACATTAATAATGAAAATAACATTACATTAATACATAAAATATTAAATCAATGTTGACAGTATTTTTCTGGAGGTTCCAAATGTGTTCAATTAGAACATTGCGAACATCATGGTGGACCCTTCTATCGCGTATTTCTTCGTCAATCTGAAGTGTCATTGCGACCCTTCAATCCCGAATGTTGTGGGATATTACTTGGATCGGCCAAATGGTCTTCTTCAAGATGAGACATTGCGTGACCGCTGTCTTCAACCATCATGTTATGTAAAATCACATAAGTTTACATGACCTGTTTTATTTTGTTGATGGTGTATTGTCATGTCATGCATCTTGCTTAATAATTGCCAATGACCTTGAAGGACCCCTAATACTCATTCAGCGTCCTTTCTTGGAGCTTCTTAGTATCGTGCAAACTTTATGTTCTTTGGTTGCATCAAATATTTAAACGACTTCACAAGTGTCGTTCATTCCGGATATATACCTTTGGCTAAATAATACACGCTCGTGAAAATTTTCCATTAATAGTATATGTACACTGGGAGCCTGTTATCGAGTAAATCTTCGAACAAATCTGATTCATTAAGGACGTTGATGTCGATGTTGGAACATGTAGAGCCAAAGCAAGAATGACAAATCCAAAAATCATACGAAGCAGCTGTAACTCTCAACTTTAGAAAAATGTGAATTCCAAAAAATTTCAACTTTAAAACTTAAAACTGTTAAACAATTACGGAAGTGTCTTTTCAAAACCACAATGATTCCTAACGGAATCATAAATCCACTTAAAAGGTATTACTTGCCGCATATCAAAACAATATTTAAATGAAATCCACATACACAACTAACACAATTATAAATAGTCCACATGACAAGCCCAACAGCTAAATAAAATGTCTACTAAATAAGCCACTATGGGTAACTAAGCAGCAGTCCACAAGCTCTCCTAAGCTACCCATCTCTCAAGCTCCACTAGCTCCGCCTTAAGTTCTAACCTGAGGGCACAACATAATTTTCCACAAAACACAAGTGTTAGCTTAAAAAGCTAACTAAGATACTACAACACTTTACCACTTTAAAAAATTTCATAAGAAACATCTCATGCACATATGATAGGCATACAACCAGACATATAACTACTAGCTCAACACATAAGGATTATGGAATCCCAAAAGTTCCTATCGATCCACTTTAGTCCACACAAGTTCCACTTGATACCACTTTAGTTCCACTTTAGGTTATGCCATTTATTCAATCTACTAAATAGGTTTTGTGAGATGACAGTCATACGACCTCACGGGAAACCTCACACCCGATGTTGATGGGTTGACCTTTCGGTGGTCCATCGTTGTCGTTACTGATATACATAACCATATCCATGAGTAAATCCGTATCCACATGGTGGTGGTTAATCACTCCACCCAGAATTCACCATAGCCACTTTGATTAGTCATGAAGGCATGTACGGTGCCCCTGAGTGATCCACTAGCACATTACTCTAAATAGACTAACATGGGTTAAGCTTAACTCTTTTCCACTTAGTGCTCGAGACTTTGCACACATAATATCTTCTACACTAAGTCCACTTTAACATACTATGTTCTACTTAATCCATATAATCCACTTTTATCGCATTAGGGCCCTTAACGTGCACGTGACATGGTAACTTAAATCATGTCTAGTGTATTAAGTGTACATGTAACATCCCACATCGGCTGGGAAGGAGAACGAAGGCTTCCTTATAAGGGGCTGGATACCTTCCCTATCAGACGCG